>JAADXN010000050.1:0-62283 GCA_023337875.1 Pythium apleroticum | reverse complement strand
CACACGTCGGGTCGCTCGCCCAAGTTTGGCGGCGCTGCGTACGACTCGAAGACTGACGTTGTGGCCCACGTTGTGAACAACCACTGGTACGACAACTCGGGACACTCGTTCGAGGTGGACGGTCTGTCGTACGTGCTGGCGGAGGGCAACTACATGGAGAAGACAGCGAACCCGAACCTGCAGGATTCAGTACGGTCGGCTCGATCATGGCTGCGTCGGCGAGCAACGCCGCGTCGCGAACGTGCTCGTGGGCAGCGGCCCGATGACGGGTAGCCAGGAGTCGACTGCGTTGGCTACGGTCTCGACGAACTTCGGTGTCGGCAAGCTCTAAGGGGCCGTAGAGGCAGGGAGTGTGTGTGAAGAGAGAGAGAGAGAGAGAGAGATACAGAGCTTTTCATGATTCCATAGTACATGTTGCAAGCCTTACGGCATTGCATTCTTTCATACTAGTATGTATCAGCGTTGATGATGCCCAATGAGTGAAGTTAAAGGTACTGTGAGGGTGAAGCCGTCGACCCCCCTCCCACTAACCTGACGTCTCGATAGCGTTGAGAATACAGCCACTGCTGAATGGTGTTCACCGTGGACGAGTTGCGTTGTCGTATCCCAAACAGAGCATTCGCTTTCGTGTGCGTACGTGCAGTGCTTGCAGTTTCAGTGGACGGAAATGACTTCGAAACACCCTCGCTCCTATCAACGTCACTCATTCACAAAGCCACAGTCTCATCGTATGTAATACGTACATTGCTTTTTGTGACCGTGGATGCATGGCGCAGAACTGGACTGGTCATTGCGCTCACAACCAGAAACAAACAGAAACGCATCCTCGACCATCACGCGGTCAAAAGCTGCCCCCCCCCATCGGAGTTTCTTGATGTGATCCCTCAAGATCTTCCTCCAGCTGCAGAAGGAGAAGGCGACAAAGCCGTCGCATACTCAATCAATCTTCACCAACATACTGTAGCGAGCACAGTGCGCTTGCAGTCAAGCGCACTGTGCTCGCTATGTTGGTGAAGATTGATTGAGTATGCGACGGCTTTGTCGCCTTCTCCTTCTGCAGCTGGAGGAAGAGCCGCATGATGTGGCTTCTCCGTCTCCACCTGCATCTGCGTGCTGCCCATCGAAAATCCAGCACGCAGCTGGAAAAGTGTTAGTGCGCAGAACCTCTATCATTTCATTTGTGCCCTTTCACGACGCAGAACGATTCCACAACCAAGCTGTAAAAAACATTTTATTTACGATATCCTGTCCCATTTGATATCATCAGTGGTGTTTCATTGCACGCACACACTAGGTGGCTGACCAGATCGTTGAGTTGAGGAGCTCAGGCATCGTCTGGCTCTTCGATCGGTCGAGATTCTCAAGTCTTTTTGAAGTGGTGTCAACGCAACGCAATCGAAAGCAGAGCTGTGACTGCCAGTGTGTGAGCAACCTTTGCGATCGCCAAGATGTCGGACGCCTACTCCGGCTGTTTCCACGGCAGATGTGCTCACCGTGTCAGTGACCACATCCGTGCAAGCGAAGGGTCCTCACCGTGCCAGTGACCACATCCGTGCAAGCGAAGGGTCCTCATCCTTGCTTCTGTTGAGCTGTCGTTGAGCAATCTGAAGAATGAATTCAGTCCTATCCACTCGACGCGAATGGCGCCTGCCTCACGGCGGACTCGGAGTCTCATTCTCAAACTTGCCCAGCTCAAGACGGACCTCCTCGACGCAAGATGAAGTTCCTCCGCACCACTGCACTCGCCCTTGTGGCTCTCGCCGCTGGCGCCAGCCTCGCCAACGCTACCGCTCCGGGCCTCGCCGCCGGCGTCACTGGTGGTGGCAGCGCCACACCGGTGTACCCGACCACGATCGCGCAGCTCAAGTCGTACCTGGCGGACTCGCAGCCGCGCGTCATCGTCCTCAACAAGGCCTTCGACTTCCGTGGCTCAGAGGGTACCAAGACGGAGACGGGTTGCCGTCCCAAGTCGAACACCCAGTGTTTGGCCAAGAACAATGGATTCAAGGGCCAGGACGTCATTCTTCAGGAAGGCGGATTCGCCAACACTGGCGGTTGTGACCAGAAGGTGGCTGTGACGGTCACCTACGACGTCGCTGGAACCAAGAACCCTCTCAAGGTCCTCGACAACAAGACGCTCCGTGGCGAAGGCACCAAGGGCGTCATCATTGGCAAGGGTCTCCACATCGCTGGCAGCAACGTCATCATCCAGAACGTCCACATCACCAACCTCAACCCGCACCTCATCTGGGGTGGTGACGCCATCTACATCCAGGGTACCGATGCCGGCGCCGTGCAGCACAAGGTGTGGCTGGACCACATCAAGGTGTCGCTCGTGGGTCGCCAGATGATCACGACGAACGCCGCTAGCTGCGACTCGTTGACGATCAGTAACTCGGAGTTCGACGGCCAGACGCCGTACTCGGCGACGTGCGACGGTCGCCACTACTGGACGTTCATCATCTTCGGTCGCAACACGCGTCTGAGCATGGTCAACAACTACATCCACCACACGTCGGGTCGCTCGCCCAAGTTTGGCGGCGCTGCGTACGACTCGAAGACTGACGTTGTGGCCCACGTTGTGAACAACCACTGGTACGACAACTCGGGACACTCGTTCGAGGTGGATGGTCTGTCGTACGTGCTGGCGGAGGGCAACTACATGGAGAAGACGGCGAACCCGAACCTGCAGGATTCAGTTACGGTCGGCTCGATCATGGTGCCATGGTCCAGCAACGCCGCGTCATGTAAGGCGCACATCGGTCGCAACTGCGTGTCGAACATGCTCGTGAACAGCGGTGCTATGACGGGCAACAAGGACGCGACGGCTATTGCGCGCATGAAGGGCGTGGCCGTCATCAACGCCGGCGTGCCAAAGCGTCTCGCCACGGTCTCGACCAACTTCGGCGTCGGTAAGCTCTAAAGCGCACGCCAAAGAGTCGCTCTCGCTGGACGTTGTGAGACTGCGTTAATTGTCTACAGATCTACAACAGTATAACTTGAGTAATTCGAGTTAGTTTCAAAACGAATCCTGTTTCTGACGAAAGGAGGGGAAACAGCGACACCCTCAAAAACCGTGAGACAGCCAAGCAATACTCTGAGCGTGGGTGTTGGCTGCTTGGCTGTTGGCCGCAGTCCTCTCAGTTGTTTGTGGACCACTGCCGTTAGAGAGCACAGCATTGTTCTGGTTCTCGTTTCGTACGTATGTTGAAATGGATGAGGGCTCGGACATTGACGCTGCGTTGCTAGCTATGGGATCACCCCTCCCGTGGCTTTGTGTGGCTCGGCGATGGTCACTAAGCATCGCATTGAGAGTTTGCGCATATCCACCCGTGGATGGGCACTGTCATCCTCACGCCCATCAAGCCAACGTGAGGACTGTTGTATTCATGACGCCCACTTCGTTAGGATGAGTTTGGCAGCCATCAAAATACCCACGTGCGCACGATGCCACGGCCCGACGGGCCACCCGTGGCCCACGGACATTCCATCTTCTGTGTAAACCTTAACTAACGTTAGGTATGAAGACGGTTAAAAGTCAACATCAAACGTCTTTCTGCAGGATGTGTGAGTGCTACGTGGTGGAAGGAGTTGCCCCGATTGAGACATTCATCGACAGTACTGTAATATCCCGAAGCAAGAATGGTCCCCAGTTCCAGGTGGCCCACTGTCCCATCGCGAGGCGGTTTTCGACGACCTCACAATCGCCAGTCACTTCAAACAGCGCTGTGTGTAACGCGCTGGTGCAGCCTTTGCAGACTTTTGATGGCCACACAAGATGCTTTGAAATATCGAATACAGTCCAAGATACCAATCCAAAAAATTGTGACTTCCAGGTTGGAGCATCACGCCAATATCTTGCTTCCTTCCAGGCAAATCGTGCCGGCACTCTTCAATAAACATGTTCACGATTCGTGCCTGAGAGATTGGTCCACAGCACGGTGTCGGCCCAATGCACGGTGCCGGGGAGATTGGTCGATTTTAATCGACTGTGGTGTCCATTAAAATGGACACCACAATTTTTTAAAGATTGTGGTCGGCGCTGCTCACTCAGGTTTACAATAGAGATCCTTGCAGTTCCACTCGGCCCCATCTTGCCGTGATCAGCAATCCGTCCACAAGTTGAAGCGCAATGCCACTGCGAACGTCTCATCCGCATGGAGCCGACGCATCGCTCGGCTTTGTGCGATGAAGCTTATCTCCTCTGCACCACCTGTTCTCCACACACCATGGACGAGCTGCAGCGACTTCGTTGTCGTATCGTGCGGGTGTGATAAACAGCAGTGATTGCTTGGCTTTCGGTGAGCTTCCTTTAGGCGAGACCCTGTGGCCTCCCGCGGCACGTGACTGTGGCTGAGGCTCTGTGAGCTTTTCATTCTCCAACTTTCTCAGCCCAAGACGGAGCTCGTCAACGCAAGATGAAGTTCCTTCGCACCACTGCATTCGCCATCGTGGCTCTAGTCGCTGGCACCTGCCTTGTCGACGCCAACGCCCCAGGTCTTGCTGGCCCCGTCACTGGTGGTGGCAGCGCCACACCGGTGTACCCGACCACCATCGCGCAGCTCAAGTCGTACCTGGCGGACTCGCAGCCGCGCGTCATCGTCCTGAACAAGGCCTTCGACTTTCGCGGCTCGGAAGGCTCCAAGACCGAGACTGGCTGCCGCCCAAAGTCCAACACCCAGTGCCTGGCCAAGAACAACGGCTTCAAGGGCCAAGATGTGATCCTGCAGAGTGGCGGTATGTCCAACACGGGTGGCTGCGATCAGAACGTTCCAGTGACGGTTACCTACGATGTTGCTGCGACCAAGAACCCTCTCAAGGTGCTCGACAACAAGACCCTCCGTGGCGAAGGCACCAAGGGTGTCATCATCGGCAAGGGTCTCCACGTCGCCGGCAGCAATGTCATCATCCAGAACATCCACATCACCAACCTCAACCCGCACCTCGTTTGGGGCGGTGATGCGATCTACATCCAGGGTACGGATGCCGGCGCCGTGCAGCACAACGTGTGGCTGGACCACATCAAGGTGTCGCTCGTCGGTCGCCAGATGATCACGACGAACGCTGCCAGCGTCAGCAGCCTGACCATCAGCAACTCGGAGTTCGACGGCCGCACCTCGTGGTCGTCCACGTGCGACGGTCGTCACTACTGGACGTTCATCTTCTACGGCCAGAACACGCGCGTGAGCTTCTACAACAACTACGTCCACCACACGTCGGGCCGCTCGCCCAAGTTTGGCGGCGGCACCTCGGACCCAAAGACCGACGTCATCGGCCACGTCGTCAACAACTACTGGTACGACAACTCGGGCCACTCGATCGAAGTCGAGAGCAAGGCGTGGGTGCTCGCCGAGGGCAACTACTACGAGAAGACCGCCGAGCCGAACCTCCACAGCTCCACCACTGTCGGTGCCATCATGGTGCCGTGGTCCAGCAACGCGGCGTCGTGCAAGGCTTACATCGGCCGCTCGTGTGTGGCCAACATGCTCGTGAACAGCGGTGCGATGACGGGCAACAACGACGCCAGCGCCATCGCTCGCATGAAGGGCGTGGCCGTCATCAATGCTGGCTCGCCGAAGCGTCTCGCCACGGTCTCGACCAACTTCGGTGTCGGCAAGCTCTAAAACGAGCCGTTTCCATCAGCAGAGGCCACTCTCGGCGTACCAAGACAAGCCAGAGCGTCGTACAGTGCCTCTATAGGGATTAATCAAAGGGCTACACTCGTATCATAGTCCTACGTAGGAGTCATAGGGTCGGGCATATCCACCGAAATCCCATGTCGTGAGCTGTGTTCATCGAATGTGAAGTGTGGCCTTTCTCGCCAAGAGGGTCCTTTCCAGAATGTAACCTCCGCGAGGTTACGTTACGCTGGAAGTGAAGCTATCTATTTTGACGGGGTCCCCTAGACGGGAATGCATGCATGCATGCAACTCGACCGCATTCGCATTCACGACGCCTAGGAAAACACCACATTAGCGATGGACGTGACGAAGCTCAACGGCGCAGCGGCGGCGGTCGACGCCAGCAGCGAGCGCTCGGCCATCTACACGCAGCTGCTGCACTGCTGCGGCTCGCACGCGTGGGTGCGCGCCATGCTGCGCGCGTTCCCCGTGGCCGACTGGGACGCGTTGTGTCGTGCGTCGGACGCGGCGGACGCGACGCTCGCGCGTGGCGACTGGCTGGAGGCGTTCGGCGCGCACCCAAGGGTGGGTTTAGATGCATAGGGTGATACTACGCTTGTGGAGCAAGGGCTGATGACTGAGTTTGTTGGATGGTGTGGACAGATCGGCCGCGCGAAGACGCCGATCAAGGCGTGGGAGGCCCAGGAACAGTCGGTGCGTTAAATCTTTGTGGGAGATATACATGGCGTATTGTGCATACTAACGCCGTGCTTTGGTGTATGTGTGTGTGCAGGCGACGAAGCTGGCGAACGACGCGCTGCTGGATCGACTCGAGGAGCTCAACAACCAGTACTTCGACAAGTTCGGGTGAGCCACGGGATTGATTGATCGATTGATGACGAGGCTGACGGAAGGGCAGCGAGTGACTGATGGACTGCTGTCTTGGGCTGTAGATACATCTACATCGTGTGTGCAACCGGCAAGTCGGCGGAGGAGATGCTCGCGATCCTCGAGTCCCGCATCGGCAACTCGGCCGACGAGGAGCTCCCCATAGCTGCCGCGGAGCAGAGCAAGATCTCCAAGATCCGACTGGCCAAGCTGCTGCAAGAGTAAGCCTTCTAACTGAGTGCGTGGTGCCGTGAGCTTCACGCAAGAACCGCTCTTTCTCATTCAACGATTGAATTTCCTGCTGCAGATTGTCGGCGACCGCCAAGCTGTGAAAACGCCCATTGCGTTTCAGTAGACGACCTCAAAAACGACTAACAGTAAACGTGATCCTCCCATTCAAACGCTACTGCTCGGCTCCCTTCATCTGAGAACCCCCTTCAAATAGCGCACTTTACGGCGACTGGATCGGCTCTTCGACGAGCGCTGGCAGTTTAATAGGCGACAGCTTCTGCGCCAGTTTCTCCAGCCCTTCTCCGTCGTACGAGACGGCCGGAAGCACCTCACACAACCCATTCGTGCTGTCATCAAAGGTCGCGCCGGCCTTCACGAGCCAGCGCTTACACTGCTCCGAGACCAGGTGCCGAGCCGTGTCCGGCGAGTCGGTGGCTGATCCAGGCGCATTCTTGACCGGCGCAAACTCGTCTTCGCGCTCGACACCGAGCACTTTCATGTTCTTGGCGTGCTGAAACACGTCGAAAATGAACGTTTCGAGCTTGATGCCCGAGTTGGCGGTGGGCACAACCGTGTTGCCGCTGTCGTCAACGTACGGGATCTTCTTCTTGGCGACGTGGTACTCGGCGACGTCTTCCATTTCGCAGCAAAGCTTGAGAAAGTCGAGGCGGTAGAAGTGGTTGCAGATGTTGGCCGCCCCGAACGTGAGCTTGCCCGTGGTCGCGTCGATCAGTTCAGACGACGCCTTGTCCAGTTCGCTGTACTCGACCACACAAAACTTGCCGTTCTTCTTCGCAAACACGCCGACGCTCTCGTCCGGACGGTTCTTCCACACGACTTTGTTGGCGCAGTCGGCGTCGTTGGCGATACAGTAGCCGATGAACAATGGATCCGCTACCTTGCATAGCACGTTGTCCACAGAGAAGGCGTGGAGATACTGGACATGCGTCTTTTCCAAGTGATCGAGCATGCCACTGCGCTTGAGAGCTGGATAGATGCCGCCGTTGCCGTCCGACGCACGCGACACGGCACTCGTGGTCTCCAAAATGATCTTGCCTTCCATGGTGAAGCACGGCAGCGTACCCTGACGGAAGAAGTGGACCTGGGCGGCTTCCAGTCCGAAGTAGTTGTTGGTCTTGAAGTAGCTGGTCGTATCGTCGTGGTTCATCTCGCTTGTCATGACGAGGAATGGGACGCGAGGGGTCTCGTTCAGTCCTAGCGCAGCCTGCGCGAGCTGCTGCACTTTGCTCACGCGATTGGCGAAGATCTCAAACAGCGTCTTGTGGGAAGGGAGGCCGATATCATACATGCCCTTCGGTCCAGAGAAGCCCAGGCGAGTTCCTTGTCCGCCAGCAAGCACTAATGCGCCAACTTCGCCCTTCGCGACTGCATTCAAGCCTTGCTCCAGCCACTGAGCCTTGACGTCAGCCGACGTCAGAGACAACAGATCAACCACGCCTTCTCCGAGTGGCTCGATCTCGTCTGGACGGCTGTGAGCCTGGGAATCGGCACTCGTCGATCGCTGGAAGAGGCTGTTCAGCGAAGCGGGGTTGATGTCACGAACGCTTTCAACTAGAACGCTGGCTTCTTGAGCTGAGACCTTGCCCTGGTCGATAAACTGGAAGATGTGTCCCTGGTTTGCGTGCTCGAATTGCTTTCGAATGGACTTCGGGACGGATGAGCGCGTCGCTGGTGCAGTCGGACTTTCCAAACGGATCACAGATTGCGAGGACGCGTCGCGAATAGTCTT
This sequence comes from Pythium apleroticum, assembly GCA_023337875.1. Lineage (NCBI taxonomy): Eukaryota > Oomycota > Peronosporomycetes > Pythiales > Pythiaceae > Pythium > Pythium apleroticum. Next base: position 53,793 of record JAADXN010000050.1, on the reverse strand, counting down.
CAGATGGCTCTCTAGTCCTTCACCGTTGAACGAAACCAAGGGCGAGATCTCGATTGCACGGGCTGAATCGAGCTTCTGGAATCGGAATCGCTCCAGTTCCTCAGGAGAGAGCGAGGCTTCGGCTGCAGCAAGCAGCCACGACTTGGACTCGTTGAAGATCATCTGACGAGCCGTGTCTGGAGAGTCTACCTTGCTGCCAGGGGCATTCTTGACTGGTGCAAACTCTGTCTCGCGTGGAACGGCCAGCACAGCCATGCGCGAGGAGAGAGGGAAGGTGTCGAAGATAAATGCTTCCAGCTTGATACCCGAGTTGGTGCTCGGCGTGTACGTCTCGCCATCGTCGCCAGCGATCGGGATCTTCTTCTGCGCAACGTGGTACTCGAGGCTCAGATTCGGGAGCACGACGTCGCTCAAAAACTCACTGAGCACAAAGCAACAGGTTTGTTAGCCAGACTCGTCAAGCGACTGTGCATGGACAACCATGTGAAGGGAACGCACGTGGTGAAGAAGTGGTTGCAGATGTTGGCGGCGCCAAACGCGAGCTTTCCCGTCGACGGATCCGTCCGCTCGGACGCCGCCTTGTCCATCTCCGAATACTCGACGACGCAGAACTTGCCGTCTTTCTTGGCGACGACGCCAACGCTTTCATCCGGTCGCGACTTCCAGACGACCTTGTTACCGCAGTCGGCGTTCTTGGCGATACAGTAGCCGATAAACACGGGGTCCGCGGCCTTGCACAGCGCATTGTCAACCGAGAACACGTGCAAATACTTGACGCCGCGCTGCTGCAAGCGAGCGAGTCCACCGCTTTGCGAGAGAGCCTTGTAGATGCCGCCGTTGCCATCGGATGCTGCTGCGAGGGTGTGCGAGTTCTCCAGCATGAGCTTGCCGTCCAACGTCAAGCACGGCAGCGTTCCTTGAGGGAAGAAGAAGAGCTGGTGTTCCTCCAGTCCAAAGTACTGATGGTCACGAAAGTACGCGACGGTCTCGTCGTGGTTCATCAGACTCGTCATCACGTAGAGCTGGATCAGCCCCTTGCTTTCACTCGGGAACGCCGACGATGCGAGCGTCTGGAGCTTCAGCACACGCTCCGTGAATAGCTGAAAGAGGCTGCGTTCGGACGGCAGTCCGATGGTGTACAAGCCCTTCGGTCCGGCAAAGCCCAGTCGCGTACCCTGGCCGCCGCCCATGACCAGCGCACACACCTGGCCCTTGCTGATGGCTTGCAGACCTAGGGAGAGCCACAGCTGCTTGTCGTCTTCGCTGCAGTTCTCTAGCAGGTCAAACTCCTCCAGTGGCTCGATATTCGCCGTCTTGGTGGCCGCATCGGCGTGGCCAGAAGTGGACGCCTGGAAGATCGAGTCCAGCAGATCGAGATCCAGCGCCTCCAACTGCGCCATATAAACAAGGCAGCTACGTCAACAACCGCAAATTATATCTCCATCACATACGGAGGATGCGAGCGCACCTGGTTGACGAGCGCCTGGGTTTCCGAGGCTGTGAGCTTGCCGCTTTCGTAGAACTGAGGCAGGTTTTAGCAAGAGTTAGAGGCCGTTTTCGCCCAAAAAAGCGCGGTTTCCGGTGCGTACTTTGAGCACGTGGCTCTGGTTCTTCTCGCGCAGTCGCTGGATGAGCGGCTCCGGCACGACGGCCGTCATTTTCAGCCGCTTGCTGCTCGGGGATTCCACATCCGCCATGGCGACTGCGATTGATACGCGTCTACAGCTGATTGACGTTGATCTTGGGAGATCAGCACTTTCTACTAAATCCGCATGGAGCCAGATTCATAAGTTCGGTTACGGTTTTAGGAGAAGTTTTGGGTGACATTACCATGAAACAGTAGATTACAGCGTAACCTCTCCCTTGTGGAGGTACGGCAGGAAGAGCAACCCGGTGAGAATATGCAGCGCGAGATTCCAGAGCGCGCCGTGGCGATCGCCTGCGTGCCACAGCAGCTACATTAAAACATATTATCAGTCAGCCTTAGTTGGTTGTCTCCCCTGGACAAATTTACTGGTAACGTACCATGATATGGCTGATGCCAGCAGAGAAACTGGAGATGGAGCCGCAAAAGCACGACACAAACTTCATCACGAGCAGGTTGTTCTTGATATCTTCGGGCGACAGCTTGCTGGCCTCGTAGGCGAGGCACGTGAGCCACACAGACACGAAGTTGCACATGAGGTTGCCCCAATCAAGGTACGAGACACGGCCTTGAGAGTCCGGCTTCGGCCGGAACCGATCCTCCAGGTAGTCCGAGATCAGGATGCCGCTACACGACATAAAGATGCCCAGAATGAGCTCTTCGCCATCAGCCACACGTAGCGCGCCGATAAACTGCGACTCCTTGGGATCACTGTGAACACACAACTCGTCAGACGTTGGCCTGTGCGGTTGAGCCGTCGAGCTTCTGAGCACGTACCGCACGAATCCCGGGCTTCCGAACATGGCTCGCATGACAGTGAGAATGATAAATACGTTCGAGCCGACGAGAAAGGACGGCAGTCGAGAAATCGCCTTGGACGTGACGAGAGTCGTGAGTATCCGCTTGGACGTCTGCGTGCGGATCAGCGCCTTGCCCACGTGGAAGCTCAGACACGCGCCAACGATCGTCGCAATGATGTAAATCGGCCCAGCGAGTACGTGCGTGGTACTGAGATCGCCTGCATGGTCGACCATGTATGAGAACGAAGTGAACACACTACGGAGAGACAGACAATCGAATTTCGAAGCGTGAGCTCTTCCATTTCAGTGCGACCATCGACCTGATATCTGCTGCGTTAACACAAACGTACCCGAGAAAGGCGGCGCGGAATTGGAGACACGGCACGGGTAAGGACTTGTGGGCTTTGGTGTGCTGTAGCTCCTCGAATCCGTAGGACATGCCGTCGAGAAACGGGCCGAGGAGGTTGATCAGCGTCGCTGTGGCGTTCACATTCCAGCTGAGGATGAACCAGTCGGGCAGGAAGCACGTGTAGATACACTCGGCGAGTGTGGCCAGTAGCAGCGACCACATGTACGCCCGGTTGGTTTCGTTGGCCTCGTGGAGCTCGCGCTCTTCTTCGATCGTGAGCGCCGTGCGATCGAGTGGATCGGAGAGATCTTCGGCTGCGACGTGAGGCACCGACTGGCGCCGTGAGACGACACTGTCACTGCTGCCAGTGATGTCACCCACACTGTCGCTGCCGCCCGGCGCCACGACCGAGAGCGCGGCGCCCGTCCGCAACATCGTTCGACCCGAGTTCAGTTATTGGACGACGTGCGCTCCTGAGCATGAACAGGTCCACATGGCTCACTGCCAGTTTCTGCTAAATACGGGTACGGTGTCGGCTCCCTGTTAAATCCGACTCAGACGACCGGAGTAGTGTAGGGGCTCGACTAAGTACGAAGTGACACCCCATGAGGCGGCAAATAGCAACCAAAAACGCGGGAAGTGCACGAGCGGCAACGCCCAAACGGGAGTGGATTGACGGACGCCGCGACGTGAAGCTACCGACAAGAGGGCGCAGCGACACCAACCCACAGGCACACAGAAGACAGGGGCGCGTGTGGTCTACGCAGTCGCGAAAGAATGGAGGACGACGAGGAAACGGCGCGCCGGCAGCACGAGGCGGCGTTGGGCGGCGTTGGAGAGACCGTCGGCGACGCAGTATCCAGTGGAAATGCAGCGGAAGCTGCGATTCCAGCAGCTGTAAAGGCTGAGGAGACGACGCCGCAGGCGCATGCTGTGGCAGACGCGGTAGATGAGAGAGGTGGGTGCGAAAATGAGTGCTTTTCGGGTCGCGGACGTTGAGAATTGACTTGAAATGTGTGTGTTTGAATCTTATAGAGGTGCTCTTCCTGATTGCAAACTACCTGGAGAAGCGCAGCGAGTCCAAGCAGGCAGCACAGGCTTTGATCCGGGACTTGTCGAGCGGCGATTTGCTGGGCGAGTCGATTTCCTGGACCGGACAGACGAAGAACTTGACGTACGCCGACTACAAACGGCGCCACCGTGACCTCGGCCCGGACCATTTGCTGCACATCCTGAAGGGAGCGCTGACTGCCAAGCCGGCAGTTGACGCTGCGCCTGGAAGCGCGTTGAAGATGTCGAATTCGCTGCTGCTCAAGAGCCGCGTGACGTCCCAGCGCAAGCCACTCACGCCGGTCGAGCGCAAGGCCATGCAGACGGAGATCATTGACAAGACCATGCAACTACGGAAGCTGCAGCGCACGGAGGCGCTTGTGACGCGCATCGTGAGAAAGTACGACCGCCTGCTGCAGTTTTTGGAGGACGCCAAGCTCGAGTCGCTGCCGTGGGACGTTCGCAACGCTCTGGACGACGCCAACAACGCGAGCGCCAGTGTGAACGTGACTGCACTTGCTGCCGACGTGCGAGCAGTGCGTCAGCTGATCCAAGTGCGAGAGGAGAAAACCATGCTGCAGGCCAAGCTGTACACACTGCTGGAGCAAGCGAAAGACGTTGGCGCGATGCAGTCGACGGCACGAAGGGGCCGCAACCACGCGTCCCTGCTCCACCGACGCGAAGTGAGCATGAAGGCGCCGCCTCAGCTCCCGCCGTCGCACATCTACAGCCGCATGCGTCGGTTGAAGACGCTGAACGGCCACTTGCAGATCCCAACGTACTGCATGACGTACGACAAGACGGGCAAGCTGGTAATAACGGGCGCCGACGACAGGCTCATTAAGATCTGGTCGCTGCAGACGGGAGATCTGCGCTTTTCGCTGCGCGGCCACGTGGGCAACATCACGGATTTGGCGGTCAACCAGTCAAATACTCTGCTCGCATCCTCGTCTGATGACAAGACAGTTCGAGTGTGGGAGCTGAGCACTGGAGCTCCAGTCGCTGTGCTTCTCGGTCATTCCAGGTGAGCGTGTACTTCCCTTTCTTTCGTGATTTGCTGCTGTTTCTTACGAACCTCATTTTGCTTTAGTGTGGTCAACTCGGTGCGATTCCACCCAGAGAAAAACATCGTGGTCACAGCTTCGGATGACGGCCACTGTTTCTGCTACAAGCTGCCGGATATCGCGAAGTTTGACGAACCTGAGAGCAAAGAGCAGACGGCCAAGCGTCTACACGAGCAGGCGGCATATTTGCTGACTCTTCGCCCGGCGTTCTCGCTCAGTCATGCGCCGAACCGTCCGAATGTCCGCTCGAACAAGGTCCTCTGTCTCAACTTCAGGTATGAAGAGTGCTCTTACTACTCTGCCAGAACTTCCGTGATGGGGCTAACAGTTGTACGTTGCAGTCGATGTGGCAACTTCGTCGTCACAGGTGGCCAAGATGGCCTTGGGCGAGTCTGGGACGTGTCCGATCTTTCGAATGCCGACGGCCAAGTCACCGCAACTGACTTCCGAGTTGCGCAAGACGCACCAGCAGTGGCGGTGCCTGCGCCAGACGCTCTCGTGCCTGAAGCTCAAGCCGATGTCCCGCCCGTTCTCGAGCCGGTCGCTGGAATTCAACAGAACGCGCTGATCGATGTCCCCGAAATGCAGGAAATGCTGCCAGCACCGGTAAACAACCAGCCTCCGTTGGCTCCAGCTCTCGACGCAATGCCTCTCATGGCGGTTCCGCAGCCGCAGATCCAAGAACCGTCGTTGCCAGGAGTCAACCAGCCTCTGCCAGAGCTGCAGCCACCTCTTCAGATCCCACTCCTTGAACAGATTGAAGCAGACGCCGCAGAGCAACGCCAGCAACCTCAGCAACCTCAGCTCGCGGAGGTGCAGCAGGCCCGGCAAGTCGTTGTCGACATCGCCCAAGTGAAAGCGATCACAGAGCCAGTCGCGTATTTGAAGGGGCACACTGGACCCGTGACGAACATCCTTTTCAGCCACAAGGGAGATCGAATCGCAACCGCATCGATCAAAGATGGAACAACTCGAGTCTGGCAGTGGGAGAAGAAGTACAGGAAGATCACGCACAAGGTTCTCGTGAGCGACGAGCGAGATCGAGAACGCGAGCTGGCGTTGCTGTACGGTGTCGCCTCGCGAAAGAAGACCCCGCCTGCGGTCGACACACTCGTCTGGACGCATGACGACCGGCGGTTGGTTACTCTCCACAGCACAAAACCAGATTCAGGCACTGGCGAAGGTGACTGGAAGCAGAGGATGCGGGTCTGGGATCCGATGACAGGATCTCTCGAGATGACGCTGGCGGCGATTGACCGAGAGAAGAAAAACGGCCATGTGAATGCTGTCTTTGCGATGGACGTTCATCCGAGCGACTGGAGAATCGTCGTCACGGCCGGCCACGACGGAAGAGTGTTCATCTGGGATATTTCTGAAGGCAAGATCCTCAAGTCGTTCGTCGTGACGTCCCCTGAAGGCGAGACCGTCGCTTTGCTGGACGGCAGCTTCATGCCGACGGGCGACGGGTTCTGCTTCACCGATCGGATCGGTCGACTGTGCATTTTCGGCACGGGATCGGGCGAAAACTTCGCAGCAGCGCCAGTTCAGCAGTACTTTTACAGTGACTACGCAGCGCTCATCACTGATCGCCATTTCCACGTGATTGACCGAGAAACGCAGCGGAACCCAAGCTTGATGGAGTCTGGCCCGTTGTCGGATATCTTCCGCGTTGTGTACCCTCACCAGCCGCCGCATCTTCTTGCGAGTCCGGGGGCATTAACGCCTGAGCAGTTTGAAGAAAACTACCGCAAGCGCGTTCAGCAGTGCGTTGAAACCGAGAACGTTTGCAAAGTGCGGCACGTGGACGAAGACAAGGCGCTTGCTGATGACGATGATTTCCCTGTTGCTATTCTGCAACCCCCGGCCCCGTTGCCCGTTGCGGCTTCGTCCGACCCGTTGCTCGCAAGCGGCTCGTACCGCTTGAATGGCGATCCAGTTCTCCACGCAGAAATGCTACGACGGGCAAGTTGGAACCGGCGGCAACGTGGCGAACTGCGCGCTCGTCGACGCGCAAGTCCGACAGTCGATGACCGAGACACATCGATCCTCAACGTGGAGATTTCCAGTGAAGACGATCGCAGTGATGAGGACTTCCAAGCTCCAACGAACCGTCGCGCTGGCGATGATGACGATGAAGAAGACGATGACGATGACGACGACGATGACGAGGATGAGGAAGACGATGACGAGATGCTAAGTGATGCGAGTGACGCTCCTGATGGCGCTCGACTTCGGCGGCGGCGCGCTCGGCAGACTGAACGGCAGCTTCCCGGTCGCGGCCGACGATTGGGAGGCGAGGAAAACGATGACGAGGACGACGAGGACGAAGCCCCGGGCGTGCGGCTGCGACGTCGCCGTGCCCTTGCGAGATCTCGTCTCATTGACGACGAAGATGACGAGATCGTGCAGAGCGCTGACGAGGCGGGTTTGTTGTATCTCGGTGAACGACGAACGAGAAGCCGCAGCCGCAGTCACTCCGTCGAGACTCTCGACTCCGCCCCGGATGGGGGAGACGGAGTTGTGGTGGAAAGCAATGACGGGTTCATCATGGGCGACAACCAGCTCGACCGGTTCGACACGAGCACGACGTACGAGGAGATGCTTCAAGCCAAGCGAGACCAGCTAGCTGCTTCGGGCAACAGCCTGCCTGAGAGTGCGTTGATTGTGTGCGCTTTGTGCGGCGAGGGTGACGACCAGGGCATGCTGAAGCTTCCAGGCGATGCAATGGGACGCCATCCGTTGATCAGCGCGTCGCAACGTCTATTCGTCCATGACCAGTGCGCGATCGCATCGCCGCTGTGCTTTAACCTACGAGGCAGGTGGTACAACGTCACGAAGGAGATCCGTCGTGGGCGTTCACTCGCTTGCGTGCAGTGCAAGAAGCGCGGCGCCACGATCGGCTGCACGATCGAGCGGTGCCCCAAGTCGTACCACTGGATATGCGCAGTCTCGTGCGGTTGGTCGGTGAACCAGATCCACTTCTACTGTCCCGAGCATGCAGAGAGGACGGGTGGGGTCGCCCAAGGAACGAACGGCGTGGATCGTGAGATGCAGCACCGCTTTGGTCTCACGTTCCATCGCGAGTGGCTGCAACTGTCGAGTCTTGTTGGGATCCTCCCGTACGTACCGCAAACTGGAGACAACGTGGTCTACTTTCCCGGCGGACACGTCGACTTCCTTCGGTATACGACCATCAAAGACCCCGCATATCTTCGTCAAGTCTCCCGTTTCGTGACGTTGAAGTGCAGAGTGACCGGTGTCAAGTATCTCTTCCCTTCGCTGGCGGAGTACAACCACGGCGACGACGGCCAGAAGGCGATCCAGTGTGAGGTGTCTCTTGCGATCTTGGCTGTTCCGACGACGGCATTCCCGTCGCTTTCTCGGGACGCGGAGGAGAAGGAGGAGAAGGAGGAATCGGACGGAGCGGCGATCCCGGCTGCCGACGCGCTGTTCGTCCCGGACGCACCATACTTCTCGCGCTTCGTCGGTGTCAACAAGTTCCTGCAGCCTTCCACGGACGCCGAGTGCGAGCGACTCACGATCAAGGTCCGCATGTTCTCGAACGACGTGTCCAACTTCATCGTTCTTGACCACACGTTCGAAGCGGGGATTTCGGGAGACTGGAAGATCGGCCAGCGAGTGCGAGCGCCGTACATGGAGCTCAACCACGGTCTCCAAGTGTCGAGCAAGATGTCATTCGGAACGATCACCAACATCAACGTGCGGCCAAGCGTGGCCAACCCCGCAGTGATCACGCCTTGGAACTCGCTGTTTGTGCAGTGGGATGCGGACGACGAGGACGACTGCGATGTGAGCCCGTGGGAGTTGGAGCCTGCGACTGCAGCAGAGACTGCTGTCAAGCGAGCTCGTGAACGTGAGCTCGTTTCCGTGAAATTGCTCAAGTCACGAAGGCTGTCGCGGCACCAACGAAACACCGTGGCTGAGGCGCTGTCGAACGTGATGAACCTCAGCATCGCCAAGGACTTCGTCCACCCGGTCGGCAGCGAGTACGCTGACTACATGGTCACTGTGGCGAATCCTATCGATCTCATGAAGATCCGTGCGCGAGTGGATAACGGCTACTATCGCCAACTTGAGGCCTTCGTCGCGGATGTGGAGCTGCTAAACGAGAACTGTGAAACGTACAACGTGTCCACGAGCGCCATTGCCCAGAACTCGAGAAGCATCCTCGCGTCGATCTTCTCGGCGCTGCAGCAACAGTTCCCCGAGTTCTTCGCGGCCCGAGCTGAGCGTCGTGCAACCATTGTGCTGCCTTTCCCACTTATGGACTTCGGCTCGAACGAAGACGAAGATGATCCTCTGGAGGTGAACGAAGCAGAGTTTGAAGCGGAAGGAACGCGTCCACCTCCACGGATTGCTGCAGTCGAGCCAGCGATAGACACACCAGTTCCAGAAGCTCCCTTGCCGGAAGCTCCATCGCGACCGACACGTTCAACCAGAGCTGCTGCGGCAGAGCCTGCCCAGGCTGCAGTTACTGAGCCCGTCAATGAAGGCCTGTCGAGCCCTCCTCGTCGAACTCGTCAGGCAGCGACCGCAGCCGCGACGCCCGTACGTCGCATGAAGCGCGAGGCTGCAGTCGTCGCCTCGCCAGAGCCGTCCCGGATCAACCGCAAGAGGCAGCGACCATCAAGCGGCGCTCGTATCCTCAAGCTCTCGGACGTGATGAACTCATTGACGAGCGACCAGCGGCATCTGTTTCAAGAGCGTGCGACCGAAGACTTGCTGTCCCTGCTCCGTGATTTCCATGAGGCGCTGATGGGCGCTGACCCGGGAGATATCTTTGCCAGTCCAGTGACCGACGACATCGCGCCCGGCTACTCGGATGTCATCCCGAATCCGATGGATTTCGGTACAATCCTCGACCGCATCGAGCGCTACTCCACGTTCGCGAGATACTTTGTACGAGCTTTCCCATGGCTTCCTGCTTGCAACTGAATGTCCGCTAACTGTTGGCGTTGTTGTGATGGTGATGTCACAGGACGACGTCGAACTCGTGTTCACGAACGCGATCACGTACAACTCGTGGGAGTCGGAAATCGGCGAGCTGGTGAAGGAGTTGCAAGGCTACTACGTGAAGTTCCTGCTCGATGCTATCGGAGTCACAGCTAAAACGAAAGCGAAGCCTCGTGGCGGCGGTGTCCGTCAAGGGACTGTGCATTTGCACGCTGGCACGCCATCTCCGTCCCGCGTGAAGCCGACGACGCAGACGAAGCGCAAGCGCCGAGCGATCTCTGACGAAGATGAAGACGAAGAAAGCTTTGGCGGCAGCAGCAGCAGCAACTCATCCAGCAGTGAAGAGGATGACGACGAAGACGCTGAGGACAGCATGTCCGCGAGCGACGATGATGACGACGGCGATGAGAGTGAGAGCGAACCCGAGTCGGACTCGAGTGGTGGCGGCCCAAGGCGTCGTCGGCTCTCGCAGCGCGCTGTGAAAAAGGCTGCAGGCAAGAAGAACAGAACCAGCAAGAAGTCCAAGAAGACGTCAGCCAAGAACAAGCGCACGCGCAGATGATAGGTACTCTTGATATCGAAATGCCATACGTACTCTCACGAGCTGTTGTGCGAAGGGATCCCGATGTCCCGTCTTCATATTGCATTCATCCATGCTCACGCCCACGGTACGCTACGCTACGTGTGACTCACTTGCTCTACGCTATCCTATCCTATCGTACAGATGCAACTCCCCGGCCAATTCGCGCGCTCTCTCTCGTTTAAATCAACAGCACTCCCGTCACGTGGTCGAGCGAGGACGTCGACTCGCGTGCCGAGCCATTGTCCATCTTGGCGAGGATGCGGGCCGCGATGCGCTGCAGGGAGCGCAGGTCCGAGCCGCTCACTTTGTCGCGCGGACTCGTGCCGCCCAGCGAGAGAGCGCCGACCACGACGCCGTCTTTCGTCACGAGCGGCAGGCCGATGTAGAAGCGGATATTCATGGCCGACACGAGCGGGTTCATGGCGAAGCGCTCGTCCTTCTGCGTGTCCAGCACGACGAGCGGCTTCCTGGACATGAGTGCGTGGGCTTCGAAGCCCACGTCGCGAGGGAGCTGGTCGCCGGCGAGGCCGACGGACGTCACGAGAAGGATCTTAGAGACGGAGACCACGCCGACAGCAGCGACCGCACAGTCGATGCTCGTGCGCGCGAAGTCGAGCAGCTCCTTGAGGTTCTCCTTCGCGTATTGCTGCGAGAGGTTGAGCGACTTGATCCGCTGCAGACGCTGCGCTTCGCTCTTCGGCACTGGCGCATCGGGCCACGCGTTGCCCTTGGTGTACGTGAGCTGGTAGTTGAACATTGAGTTGGACTTGACGTCGTCCTCGTCGCCCGAGATGCTGCTGGTCGTGGACGACATGGACGCCGAGCCGAAGCTCAGCGTCCGTGCGAGCGGGTCGCTCTCCAGGAACTCTTCCAGCACCGACGCCCGCACGCCGCTCACACTGCTGCTTCCGATACTGACCGTGTAATCCGAGCTCATGCTCTGGGAGCTATCAATGGAGAGCCCCTGGATCGACGAGCTCCACGACTCCTTGGTCACGTGGCTGGCCGAGTGGTCCCAGCTACTGCCGTGGCTGACGGAGGACACGCTGCCCATACTCTGCGACGACCGCAGCTTCTTGCGGGCGATCCGCAGTGTGCCCCACAGCGCGCTCGTGTCTTCTCCATTGAGACACGAGAGACACACGCGCACTTCGTTCGGTTCGCGCAGCGACGAGCACTTGGAGCACACGGCGACGCCGCACATGCGGCAGTGGTGCTGGCGCTTGAAGAGCTTGTTGAATGTCTGCGTACACAGCGCGCAGGCATCGCGAGAGACCCAGTCGCTCTTGCTCACGAGCTGGTTCAGGCGAATGCGGTGGTTCACGATCGCGCTGGGGATGAAGCGCACGCTCGCGGCGACCTTGAGCAGCCACTGGCGGTCGGCCTGCGAAGCCGACGTCGCGGTCACGAAGAACGTCACGCGCGTGGCGTCCGAGTGGTCGGAGGCCTCGACGACGAAGCCGCACTTGGTGAACGCACTGCGCGACGTGACCGATGCGTTCCACAGTGGCGGGCTGTGCGGGAACTCGATGGATTCCCACACAGAGGCGCCCCAACCGACACGCTGCGAGGACGCCGGGTCCTCCGACGGGAAGGGCTGGTGGTAGCGCATGAAGAAGAAGTCTCGCTGCGGAAGATGCGAGCTCACGTCGCGCAGCATGAGCCAGTGGAACGCCATGGACGTGGACAGCGGCATGGCGGACTGCGTGCTCGCTGTACTCGCGCGCGCGAACGGGTAGGACGGCGACGTCTCGTACAGCACGGCGCTGTCGCTGTACAGAGAGCCGAACAAGTCGCTGTAGAGCGCGTGGGAGGCCGGCGACGCGAGCAGATCCATGACCTCTTCGCACGAGCTGCTCTGGAGCAGCAGCACGCCCTTCATCGTGACCAGCGGGCGGCGGTCGGCGTGGTTCTCCAGGACCTCGTAGATGCGGTAGTTTTCCTTTTCCTGCATGAGCTTGCAGCGCTTTTCGTGCGTGGCGTCATCGTCCACGACGCGTCGCACGAGCTCGCGGAGCCGGCGATCGCCCAGCGCCTCGCACTGGGTTTTGAGGTCGTCCGTGAGCTGCTTCTTGAGGTCGTACTGGCGCACGATCTCGTCGCCGTACTGGCCGCTGCTGCTGGTCGCCGCCACGCTCATGGTGCCCGCCCACTACTAGTACTCGCGTTCGGTGGCTCGCCGCAGTCAGCTTGTGTGACTTGGGAGCGGCTCGACACGCCAGCTATTTTGCGCGCGAACTGGCCAGGGGAAGAGCCAAGCGTGAGTCCAGTGTCCCTCGTCGACTGTGCCCTGTCGCCGTAACCGGTGGGCGCTCACACACGATGATTTGCTGGGCCGGCTGGGCGAGCATCAGGACAGAGGTCTGGAAATCGGCAGCTGCCTCCTGGGTGAGGCAGAGAGGCTCGAGGGGCAGAGAGCATACGATGGCAAGCAGTCAGGAGTCAAGAGCCACGACGCCACATGCAGCGCCGAGGCTCGAGCCTCAACGGCTCCAACAAAGACTCAAGCCTGCAATTCGGATTCCGAGTCGGAGCCGACCGACCTGCTAGACTGGAGGTTGCACGGCTCTGCAGTGCTGGCCATCACCGTGGCGATCGGACGAAACTAGATCTTTCACGCGTGTAATGTCCTCCATACCGCCACGGATGTCATGCGCGGTACAGTAGCTCCCGCTCTTTGGAGATCACATTACAATACTGTACAGTACGACGGATACACCCTCGACTGATCATCAGTCTGATGTACTACTTACTGTCCTGTACTACTGTCCTGTCAAGAGCGTGTGCCGCCGTGGGAGTCTCCCAGGGAGAGAGACCTTCATCTCGTGCGTGAAGGGGGTTCTTTTTCTTTCCGGCATCGACAACTGAAGGCTCACGGTCTCCGATATGACGGAAGCTTCCGGCACAGTTGCTGCTCGTCCGTATTCATCCGCAACAGTCCGTCACCGCCAAGCGACGCCATGCAGTACATCACACTTACACTAGAGATTCTGCAGAGCTCTCTGCCGCAGAGACTCTGAGAGAGAGAAGGCCAGGCCGTGTTCAGGTGTCGAGTCCGAGACGGTCAGTAAGCCTGTCATCATGACCAGCTCACCTCGGCGCACATGGCCAGGCCAGGCGAAAAGCGCCAGTCTGTACCACAGGCTTGGTACAGTAACCTGTGGTCGACAGCCCTTTATTCAAGTTGGATACTGCACCTACCCAAATCGTAACCGTTGCTGAATGAGAGTCATAACCTGTTGCGACTTGAGGGGGAATCGGCCCGCCAAGGAACGAGGGGACCACCGCAAACGGAGCTCCTGGTGGGTGAAGAGCTACAGAGCGAGCGAGTGACTGGAAAATGGCGTTGCGAGTGGCGAGCGAGAAGGTGGCGGCGGCGACGCGCACGTCGTCCCCGGCTGTGACGCTGTACCGCTACATCACGAAGCAGGTGCCGCGTGTGCTGACGCTGTACGACATCCCGATGGAGCCGTCGGACGCGCGTCTGGCGATCCAGGCGCTGTTCCGCAAGCACGCCGACGTCAAGGACCCGCGCGTGGTGGACATGCTCATCAAGAAGGCCAACATGGAGCTGGAGGAGACGCTCATGCAGTGGAAACAGAAGGTGCACCTCGTCACATTACTCGAGACGGGCGAGAAGCTGCGCGTCCAGAAGAAGCTGCCGACCATGGAGGAGTCGTTCGAGCTCTTCTTCTCCAACAACGACGACGACGAGGACGACTGGGACGACGTGCGCGACGTCGTGGCCACGGACAAGCACTAAGCGCTGTGAGTGGACACACGTGGGGGCGGAGAGCGAGCGAGCGAGAGAGAGAAGACGCAGCGTCCCCATAATCGTAAATAAAGAAAATCCTAACAACCCCCCAGGCCTGAACGTCTACGTGCTCACGTTGTTTCCTACTTCACCAAGACAACATCCAAGACAAGGGGAAGAAAAGAGAAAGAAGGTCAACACGGTGGGGTTGTACGTGCACAAAGTATCTAGAACACCACTGTATAATTTAACGGACTCGATTCGTGCAGCTACCACAGGCAGGACCCACTCTCGCCAACGCCACTTGTAAACTCTGGGCAGCGGACCGACTACTTCGGGCCGAGCGGGTTCACCTGCATCCGTACTTGGCACTGTGTGGTGTAGGCGGTGCGGAGCAGCTCCTGCATCGTGAGGTGGGCGTCGACGATGTTCATGTCGGGCGGCGGGGGCACCTTGATACCGACCTGTTCCTGAGGGCCGGTCTGGACCATTTGCTGGGTCATACTGATGGTGTTTTGCTCGACGCCGCGGATCGCAACGTCGGCCAAGTTCTTGAGGAAGAACAGCTTGTCGCCGTTCAGGCACTCGCGTGCAAACGGGTCGGCGACCGAGAACGAGCCGACCACGTAGCCGTCGGTCGTGATGAGAGGGAAGCCGGCGAAGAACCGCACCTGGCCCTCGGCCACGAGAGGGTTGTTGATGAAGCGGATATCCTCCGTGGCGTCCAGGATGATCGTCGGCTCCGTCGACATGATCGTGTGCGCGTCGAAGAGCATATTACGGGGCACCTCGCGCTTCTCCACGCCGACCTTGGCCATGAGGAAGCCGCTCTTGTCGCCGATGAAGCAGATCGACGCGATGGAGCAGCCGGTCTCAGCGGCCGCGTACTCACACATCTCCTGGAAGTGCTGGCCTGGGTCAACCAGATGCAGCTCCCGCACCTTGCGGAGCCGCTCCGGTTCGTTCTGTGGCACTGGGGCGCGAGGCCACGCCTGGCGACTGCTGTAGCTGAGCGCGTACGAGAACGGCGTGTTCTCGGTGATCGTCGAGGCTAGCTCCATGGCCGCGAGCTCGTCCTCGGACACGCCCTGGATCATCATGGGCTGTGGGTTCGTGTACATACTGAACTCGCCCAGCGACGCGTCCGAGAGCGTCGAATTCGTCGACTCGGTGCGGTCCTTGGCTGTGCGTGTCCGCACCGTCTTGGACGAGTTGTAGTAGTACATGTCGCTCGAGCCTTCCGGTGGGCTCGCCAAGTTCTCGTTCAGCATGATCATGTCGTTCGGTCCACGCGACGCGTTGCGCCGGAGCTGGGACGCCGGGTACGTCTTGACGCCCACGTTCTCGCTGCTGGCGTCCGAGATGGAGCTGTGGACCGAGTCTTCGTGGATCACGGGCTGGCCGATGGACGAGTTCACGTACACGTCGTCGTCGTAGGTCGAGTTGGAGGCGTCCGACGACGTCATCGAGTAGCCCGACATGCTGGCCTTGGTCTGGCCCGGAGCGCTGGCCATGGACCGGCCCGTGCGCGACATGGACTCGGAGCCGGAGCTTCGGATCGACGCGGCCGACGAGTTCTCGCACGTGCGGCACACGCGGACTTCCTTGTTGGCGCCGCCCTGGCGCAGGTTCTTGACTTCGGAACACTTGCTACACACGACGTCGCCGCAAACGCGGCAGTGGTGCTTGCGCCGCAGCAGCGTGAAGCTCTTGGCGCACAGGTAGCAGTTGACGCCGTCCTTGACGAACTGCTTCTTGGACAGAATGTTCTGCGACGCCAGCGCCTTGGCCACCATGGCGTTGCCGATCTCGGTCACACACGCCACGATCTTGGTCATCCACGCCTTGGTGAGCGACGACACGGCCGCGCGGCCCGGGTGCGCCTCCGACACGTACAGCGAGATCTTGAGCCCGTCCTCGTGGTTCATTTCTTCGACCACGATGCCGCAGCGCCGCAGCCGCAGCCGCACGACGTTGGAGCTCGCGGGCATGGGCGCGCAGCCGTCCAGCTCGATCGACTCCCACACGGACGCGCCGATGTATAGCCCCGAGCCGCTGGCACCGTACACGCTCGAGTGCTGGGCGTTCTTCTCAAACACGTCGCCGTACCGCAGGAACACGTAGTCGCGGTGCGGCAGGTGCGGCTTGGACGACTGCAGCGCCATCCAGTTGACCGACAGCGCCTCGTTCATGCGCGAGGGCGTCTCCTTGGCCTTGTACAGCACGACGCCGTCGAGAAAGAGCGTGCCGAAGATCTCGCCCATGACCTCGCGCAGCTTGGCCGTCGAGTCCATCTTGAGCATGTTCATGACGTCGACGAGCGGCGCGTTGACCGTGGTCACGCCCTTCATGGTGAAGAACTCGTTCTCTTCGAGCTCGTACATCTTGAGGTTGCCCTTCTCCTTGACGAGGTGCATGTCGAAGTCGGACGTGAGCGCGTCGACGCGCGACTGGCCGAGGAAGCGCAGGTCGCGCTCGATGTCCTCGGTGATCTTGACGCGGTACGTCTTCTCCACGAGCGGGAACATGGAGAAGGACGACTTGGCGCCGCTGGAGCTCATGGTGGTGTTGCTGGCGCCGCCGTTGCTCGATGAGCAGTAGGAGCCCACGGACGACATGACCGACGGGGCTTGTCCAACAACCAAACCACAACACACGCCGCGGAGAGGATGGAGATGGGCGGCGGCAGAAGCGGCGGGTCTGTTCTATGCAAACTCACCCAGCGCCGAGGAAAGCGGGGCAGGATGCGCGCGGGAGAAGCGGAGAAGGAGTGAGCTCCTGATACGTACGGTACAGTACGCTAATGTATGAACACGCCGCGAGTCGAGCGGAAGATGAGTGGCGCGGTCAGAGGTGAGTGTGTTGGAGGTTCGCCAACAAAACCCAATCGCCAACGTTGGTGCCGTAGTACTGTGGGAAGCAGTCGTGTCGACGTCCTCGAAGCCGAGCGCGTTCGGTTCTGGGAGTTTGGTTGATTGATGGAACTTTTACTCGTCCTCTCCTCTCACGGGTCGCAATCTCGGGCTTGCGGATAGGATCTGGGGGCCACCTGCTTCGTGTTCTGGGGACGAGGGGCGACGGAAAAGTCCAGCTGCGAGGAAATCGGCTGCACGACGATATGAGCGACGGGATAGTAGAGTCTGTTCCGACCACACCGCGCGCGTCTAAATCTGGGAGCTGGGGGGACGCCCGGGTGTCCGCAATCGCTGCGTACCGTTGACTTTTCTGTTGTGGAAGGCAACAAGACTTGAGCAGCGGATCTGGCGGACTCTGGCGGTCGACGCGAGTCGATCTGTTCCGTGAAATCCCACACTTGGGAACCTAGGATTCCTGGGCTGACTGACAAACTGGCCACACACAGCTCGCGTGAAACTGCAAGACAGGAGGCGGCGCACGTCACAGACTGTCCACTCCCAGCTTTCTTTGTTTGCGGGCGCCATGTCAGATCCCGTGGCACTGCCACGGGCAGCGCCATGGCAGCCGTTCCCTCTCGTGGCACCCGTCCGTGTGCGAGCAGCAACGACTCCACTGGATATGCGTGGTGGAAAGCAAGCACAAGGCAGGGTCATCTAATAGCATCAGCGGCATTTCTGCATGCCTGCGCCGACACCTGCGCCTCACTTGGCTGACTTGGTATCCTCACTCGAGCTCGTGGACGCGATTTGCTGGCATCTGGCAGCGTTACGATCGGACGGCGTCCATTTGCAACACTCACACTGTGCCCCACTTGGATCATACAGCATTGGGTGTGCTGGGGGACACCGTGCAGATCTCAAGATTTTGAGCCGCGGTCTTGACACGACAGATCCCTCAAATTATTGAAGCTTACCGAGGTTGACATTCCTCAGCAATTTGCTGTGCTCCCAAGAAATTGTTAAAACAGCTTCTGGGCATTTGCTGTCAGCAAATGCCCAGAAGCTGTTTTAACAATTTCTTGCTGACAGCAAATGCCCAGAAGCTGTTTTAACAATTTCTTGGGAGCCTTGCGGGGCTGAGGTGACGGATTGCAAGGACCCCCTCTGCACGTCATACATTACGGTGTGCTGGACAGCGTTCGTACGACTGGCACGGACTCTAATTTCTGATGCATGGAGGTCCAGTGCAATGCAGGACTTGCAAGAAAATCCTTCCGAGCTGGTCAGCTACACTTCGCGAACACCCTCATCGCGCCAGTATACTACTGGTGAGTTACGAAGGACCAGCTCCCGCTTTTCTCGCCCCCTCTCCTCTGCTCAAAGTGCACGATCATCAGCAACGACATACCGAGAGGCAATTGAATATTCTTCACTCGACCGCTTTGCACGAAATGCCGACCAGCTGATCATTTTTGTCGATTTTTCACAGGTGAGAACAAAAGAGCTGCTGTTGGCGCAGCTGGCTCATCATAAGCCAACACTCCAAAACAAGTGGGAACGCGTGGTGACGATTGGACACTTCATGTCAGGACAGCCAGAGACGAGCCATCCTTCTGTTCTTGAGCCTTTGATGTTTGGGCATAGACTCTGTACTATGTACAGAGTGTAGAGAGAGAAAGAGAACGGAAATCTGCTGATGGTTCTTTTCTCGATCAGAATAAGCATGATTGCCGTTTTACACGCGGCTGTTGCTGCTCACCTGCCGACCAGGCGGACGTTCAAACAGACATCAGTACTGGGAATTTCGTGTTTAGGGAAATCATGATTAGACTGTACGGTCTTCTTCCACCATGAAGGATCCAGCGTAAACATCAGATTCGTGACGAGATCCATGCATGGAGCCGAACACCAGCCTCTGGTCAGAGGTTGCTTGCGTGCCTGTGCGGTGGGTGGCTCTCAAAAAGTTTATCCGCGCAGGAGTTGTTTGTACAAACTGCGTGGATCTTCGCTGCGAAACATCAGCCAAAACTTGATCGCCATGGACGCAACTTCGTATCCACAATGGTAACTCAGCG
Organism: Pythium apleroticum; assembly: GCA_023337875.1. NCBI lineage: Eukaryota > Oomycota > Peronosporomycetes > Pythiales > Pythiaceae > Pythium > Pythium apleroticum. The sequence goes on along the minus strand of JAADXN010000050.1, from coordinate 34,644 downwards.
ACGCAACCGAGTGAGGACTCCTGAGGATCTTGCGTCACTTCTCAAGGCACATCAGTTCGTAATTGGATGAGCGTCAGCGGGCCTCGATACGGAACCAAATTGGCATCGGCGATGTACACTTGTACTTGAGTGGGATAAGTGTTCACCTGAGACCATGAATCATGGTGAACCTGTTCGCGTCATCCACTCGCAAACGCCGATGCATGATTTCCTGGCTCCATCACTGTGGAACGCTCGCGCAACCGGCGGTGCCAACCGCGCAAGTCGTCGCCGACTCTGATTTTGGAAAAGCCGCCTCGCGCCACTTCGCGTCACATTCGCGCAACACCCAAATATGACGCGCACCTGCCATACCGCATATATGTCACATTGGTGAGGTTTACATAGTGACATACAACGGTATACTGTTACAATATGGTTTCACGAAAGTGACATGACCCCTCTCTCGCAGTTTGACGCCAAGAACAAGGTCAGCAACTCCATCTCTCGGGGAACGATGCCGTCGGACGCTGTATTGCTGCTCATCTCGCTCTCGGGGCTCAGCGTCATTGTGGGCGCTATTCTCTTCTTTGCTGGCTTCTTCCAGAGCAAGGTGCGGTCTCTTTCTTCGCAATATTGCGCACAAAAATTGTGTTGAAAACCTGACCATTTCGTGGATACGCCTGCAGAAAGTGGTCGATGCGCCTGTGGAGAATGATGAAGAAGTCGTGAAGGCGGGTGGGCGACGGGCCGCAGGCGGGCTCGCGGCGTTGCGTAAGCGCAAGGAGAAGAAGAACAACCAGCCACAGCAACAGCAAGAGGCCGTGGCGGCGGAGCCGGTGGCCCAGGAAGACCTGGACGACGGTGCTGCGGCTCAGGGTGACGGGGACATCATTGAGCCGTGAGTGGGACTGATGATGAGCGTGTATGATATTGCGATTGATCAATGTTTTCATTTGATATTGGTAGCCGCGCGATGTCCAAGAAGGAGCTGCAGAAGGAGCTGAAGCGCCGTGAGCGTGAAGAACTTCGTCGCGTATGTTCATCAATCACTGAGCGCCATTGATGTTGTTGTGCTGGTGGCTGATTTGATTTTGGTGGTGGTCTGTAGTTTGATGAACAGCAACGTGAAGAGAATCGCAAGCGACAGGATGAGAAAGACGAAGCATACCGCAAGAAGCGCGAGGAGGAGGCACGACTGGAGCAGGAGCAGGAGGAGCAGGCGCGTCGCCTGGAAGAAGAGAAGGCCAAGAAAGAGCAGGAAGAGTTTGATCAGTGGAAGTCCATGTTCTCCGTCGAGGAGGAAGGCGCGAAAGCCGACGCGGAGAGCGAAGAGTCCCAGATGCTGCTGCAGCAGTTCGTCGACTACATCAAAGTACGTGGCCTGATACCGGGTTTTGACGTTGTTGGCGTTTGATTGATCGATGCTGTGCTCACTGATACTTCAGGCGCGTAAGGTCGTCCTGCTCGAAGATCTCGGAGCGGCGTTCAACTTGCCGACGCAGGATGCGATCCAGCGAGTGGAGGCGTTGCAGCAGTCGAACCGCATCACGGGAATCATCGACGACCGTGGCAAGTTCATCTACATCACGGAGGAAGAGATGGACAAGGTCGCCAAGTTCATCCAGCGCAAAGGCCGGCTCGGACTCGGCGAACTGTCCAAGGAATGCAACAAGTTGATCCGGTTGGACGGCGAGAAGGAAGCGAGCTCGGGCGCCACCGCAGTCGACTGGCTCACGGAAGTGGAGCAGCAAGAGCAGCCGCAGGAGGTCGAGGCCGCAGCGTGAATGACGGCAACGGTGGAGTGAATGATGACCACGAAGAAAAAAGGAAATCGCATGTGATGGTGATGTTTAGCTACTTGTACACCCATCTTCAGACTGCTGAAGATGGCGATATAGGACTGCGGAGGCTATGCGTCAAAGTACCACTGTGCGCTCTTTCGACGGTGGTTCGTGGACGGCACTGTGGTGGCGAATTGCGTGACGCGCTCCTTGTGCTTCTTCTCAGCCAGCTGCATCCGCTTGAGCTCCAAGTACTCGGCCTGCTTCTTCTGCTCGTCTGCGATCCGGCGTTCCTCTTGCAGTTTCAGTAACTCCGACTGGTTCCGCTTGAGTTCCTGTCGTCGCTCCTCTTGCTCGCGGAGCTCTTTCTGCAGTGCTTCTTCAGTGTCTCGCTTGACTTGCTCCATATAGGCCAGCTCTTCGTGCTTTTGCATCACCTTCCGCTCTCGCTTGTTCTGCATCTGCTGTGTCCGCGAGTCGATGACCTGGCGAAGAAGCTCCTGGCGAGCAGCTTCTTCGGCTGCGTGTTGAGCGTCGCGCTTGGCCCACACTTGCTGCTCCATTTCCTGACGCATCTTGTCCAGTTGCGAGTGGTCTTCGGCCTCGACTTCCATTTGCTTCCGCAGCATGGCCTGGAATTCGAGCTGCTCCTGTTTGTACTTCTCCTGCAGCTCCTTCTCACGGCGCTTGGTCTCGGCCTCTTGGGCGAGCGCGAGTTCCAATAACCGCTTATCATATTCACGCTCACGATCCGAGGACGACTTGCTGGCCTCCATGCGCTCCAGATTGAACCGCTTCACGTCCATCGCTCGTTGGATCTCGTTCCGCCGCGCCTGCTCCGCCAGCTCCTCTTCCACTTGCTTGAGCCGTTCCCACTCCGACAGCAATTCCTCGTCTTCCTTGCGTTTGTGTTCCTCCACTTCGCTGCGGTGCTTCTTGACCAAGTCGACTTGCAGATCTAGAATGGCTTTCACTTCTGCGTCTCGCTTGGCTGCCATTTCTCGGTCGCGGCGCTCTCGCTCTTCTTTCTTCAGCCGGTCTTCCTCCCAGAGCTGGGCCATCTTGAGCTCTATCTGCCTCTGCTCTTCTTCTAGACGCTTCCGCTCCTCCAGCTGCGTCTCGCGGTCTTTGACCACCATCTTGGTCAGTTTACGGGAGTCCTCCACACGAAGATCATCACACGCCTCGCTAATCAAACAGAGCGATACGGTCAGTGTTTGTGATTAGTGTGGCTCCTCAGTGGGAGACCTCCTCACCGATAGTGCTGCATCAGCTTCTCCTCCACGATCGCCATGCGCTCACGCTCTCGTCGCTCCTTCAGCTCCATCGCCCTCTGGATCATCCTACGAATCACATACAACACATTAGCAGACTGAAGAGTATACCACGTACCAAAGGAGAGTAATACTCACTTGGCCTTGCGGTCCTCGGGCGTCTCCATGTTGTCGAGACACGCCTGCTTCCACTCCTCCATCTCGCGGTTGTACAACTCTGCCAGTCTGTTCCATCATATCCATTCCACACCGTTAGCTTCTCCCATCACAATCCCCACAGCGTTCCACCCGAACGCCAACGCACCGCAGGCGTCGGGAGTGCAGCTGCGACTCGTGCTGGTTCTTGAGTCTGTTGACCGTCCGCTGAAGATGCGTGGCGTCCGCCTTCACGTCCAGCGTGTGCTCCCACTCGGCGCGGGAGTTCATCTTCGTGAGCCCCTTCACCGTGTCCGCGTAGTGCGTGAGCGTCTCCTCTCGCTGGCGCCGCTTCAAGATGAGCGACTCGCCGACGCCACGGCTCGCGTTGGCGCCGGTGCTGCGCGCCCCATGGTTCGCCATCTAGCGCCTTCAGCCAGGCACTTGCACAGCCACTACGACGCTCTGTATGCTACCGCTTCGTGCGTCCGACAGCTCTTCCTATAGAGCGGCACGGAGCTCTTCACGCGGAGCGACCACCGCGACCTTATGTGGTCGCATTCCGAGCCCCATTTTCGAGCTATTTTTGTACCCTTCTGGATATCATCCAATCATAATCTTTAAAGCCTCTAATTGGCTGAAAACAATGATTGCGATATCACTCGACGCTGTTGATTGGTCAGTTTGTCAAGTCTGTGATTTTGTCCAATGATGATGTTTATGCTGATGACGTAGCGATTTACAGAGTGTTGGTCGGATGGTTTGATCGAGAAGAGGACGATGCACCCGCCGGATCGAACAGCTCATTTGCCAATTGAAGCGAGACGAAGACGACGATGGCGAGCGTGCACGTGCAGTTCAAGGGCCAGACGAAGGAGCTGGCGCTGCCTGATGCACAGGAGACAACGTGGGGACAGTTCCAGGAGCTGCTGGAGCGCGAGTTCCAGGTCGCGAGGGACGCGCAGCGTGTGTTTGTCAACAAGAAACGCGTGGAATTCGCGACGGCGCCGACTGAAACGCTGCAGTCGCTTGGCTGGGGCGTTGGCGGTGGAGATGCAGCGCCCACGCGCGTTATGTTGATGGCCGGGGCGACGAAAGATGTGATCGAAGGAATGAAGAAGACACAGGAGGAGGTGGAGGCGGAGCAACGGATACGGTAAGAATTCTTTGGATTGGTGAAGCCCATTGATGAAGAGGCTCACCCGATTGATGGTGGTTGGGTTCCAGATCAAACCGCCGGGTGATTAGTATCGGACGACGTAACCAGGAATTCGAGGCGCGCGAGGCGGTCTCCACGGACTATCGATTCCATGCGATTGAGGTACGGCTTAGCTCTTGGTTGACGCTTGGGATCGCACTAATCGCGATTATCGTAGGTTCTAGAGAACTTCTCCGACGCACATCGCGCTCGCAACATTCTAGAACAGCTTGCAAACGATCGCGGCATTCTCGCCGTCATGGCCAAGCACAAGTGCGTATTCTCTGATTGATCATTATTTTGCTTGCTGCGAGTACTCATGTCTGTTGTAGGTGGAGTGTGAGCTGCCTGGCTGAGATGTATCCTGATGGCAAGGTCGGCGTGGATCCGGTTTGCGTGCTGGGCCTGAACCAAAACAAAGGCCAGAAGATTCTGCTGCGGCTTCGCACCGACGACCTGCAGGGCTTCCGCAAGTTTCTCAAGTACGTGGAATCCTGTCTCCGTTGGCCTTGAGATGAATGGCTTACTGATCGTACTTGTTCCTGTTGTGTCGCAGCATCAAGAAGGTGTTGTTCCACGAGCTCACCCACAACGTACGTTTGCCTGACATCGGCTTCAGGGATGTACCAATGTATTTGACATTTATTCGCATTTATAGGTTCACTCCGACCACGACTCCAAGTTCTACCAGTTGATGCGGGTTGTCGAGCGCGAGTGCAGCGAGCTGGACTGGAGCAACCACGGTGGCCACGCTGTCGGTGGCTCGGGTGGAATCGCTATCATCCCAGACAGAGATGACGAGCCTTCCGCCAGCGGACAACGTCTTGGCGGCGGTGGCACTGTCATCAGCAGACTGCTCCGTGACACCCCAGCGGCTCCTGCTGCCCATACGACCCCCGAACTGTCACCGCCTACTACTTTTAGTGTAACGCCTACCCGCTCTGCGTCTCCAACGCATTCTCCCGCCGTCGTTGACGAGATAGCCCCACAGTCTGTCGCGGTTCCAGCCACAGAAAGGCCTCAGAATGCTGCTGTTGATGTCGCTGCTGCAGCAGAGCCCATGGACGTTGATCCCCCTGAAGAGCAAGACGCCACCCTCCAGCCAGCAGCAGCCCCTCAGCTTCCTCAAACGCCGCTGATCGATGTGTCCTTCGGGGACTATCAGCCCAGTACGTGCCTTGCTATTCGCTTGATTTCCGCAGCTCATTATCCAACAACGTATTGTCTCCAGGTGAGCGTGAGCTACGCCTCCAGCGCGCGCTCGAAGCCCTTCGCTCCCGCTACTCTGCCGACATCGCGTCCAGCGCAGCTTCTCTCCTGCACCAAATGGTCTCCAACATCGTCCAGAACCCTCACGACGTCAAGTTCCGGTCCATCCGCAAGGCCAACAAACTGTTCGCCTCGCGCATCGCGTGCTTCCCCGAGAGCCTCGAGTTCCTCCACGCCATCGGCTTCGAAGACCAGTCCGACAACTACGTGCTCACCCGCAACGACCCCGCACTGCTCTGGTTCGGCCGCTCGCTGCTCGAAGTGCTGCTCGCCCCACAGTCATAAACCATTGCCAACATGGCTACACTATTCCACTAAAACCGTTTACCCTTGTAAAAAAAGCGCTTTTCTTCCTCATGCGTATTTCTGGACCAGGGGGCAGAGTGATGATCCGCCGTCATCAGGAGGTCCGTCAACAAGAACACACGGATGAGACAACCGCCAGCCTGTCGGCCTTTCCGACTTGCTTGGTCCGCGGAAGAGAAGCCCGTTCGTCGCCGCCCCTGAGTGGCTACGTTCCGCGTTCCGCCTCCATCTTCACGCGCGTTCTGGGCCGCGCGCTTACAATAGCCTCCCGGTACTACTCCGTGGTATCTGCGGGTGCATCTGCCGTCGCCCCCCTCCCCGTATCAGCCTCCTTCTCCGCCTCACGACACGCCATGCAGACGTCGCTGTGGAACGAAGTGCGGCGGGTGCGCGCCACGCTGTTCCAGTGGCGGCTCGACACGTGGAAGCGCCGCCATTCCAGCATGGATGGAGAACACATCAAGCTCGTGGAGAGCGAGGCCAGCAGTGAGGCGATAGAGGCACAAGAGGAGCTCCTGCGCGAGGAAGAGGGCCAGCGCAGGCGCCAGCTCGTGGCCAAATGTCTGCTGCTGGTCGCGGGCATCGCGCTCGTGCTGTACGTGCTGGCGCAGTTCCCACTGAAGACCTACATGCTCCACACGTCGGCGTGGATCAAGGAGCACACGTTCTGGGGCACGTTCGCGGGCATCTTGATGTTCTGGATCGCGCTGCCGTTGTGTGTGCCGTCGACGATCGTCGAAGCTGTGTCCGGCTCGCTCTTCGGTGTGTTCCACGGCGTGATCGTGATCCTCATCGGCAAGACCGGCGGCTCGCTGCTCACGTTCCTCATCGGCCGGCGCGTGGGCAAGGCGGTGATCGGCGACTACTTGTCGACCAAGTTCCCGACCTTCCGCGCGCTGTCGGAAGTTATGAACGGCGCGAGCTGGAAGCCCGTGATCCTGTTCCAGCTCGCGAGTATCCCGAACCTGGTCAAGTGCTACGCGCTGGCGATCACCAAGATCTCGGGCACGCGCTTCGCGATCTCGTCCGCCGTTGGCAGCACGCCTCACGCGTTCCTGTGGGCGAATATCGGCAGTCAAGCCAGCGATATCGCCGGCATCCTGTCCGGACAGAGCGAGATGAGCAGCAGCAAACTCGTGATGCTGGTCAGCGGCGGCATCCTCACGGTCGTCGCCATGGTGTTCCTCGTGATCTACACCAAGCGCGAGCTGGCGGAGCTGCAAAAGCTCGAATACGCCAGCGGCAGCGAAGAAGAGTCGTCGCTGCTGACCATTGAGATCGACTCGGGCGTCAGCATGCCATCGGACGAGGACGGCCAGCCACGCATGCGCTCGAACACGGCAGCCGAGATACTGGTATGATACAGTAGAGAGAGACCCAAGATAGATCGATTGACGAATGAATGAAAATGGAGTATTTATGAATGGAGAAGACCAGCACCAAAACTGCGGCCCGTAATCATCTCGTTCTGGGCAAGGCGAGCAAGCGATGCTGTGACGCCCACAAGTCTCGATGCACCATGCTCGCGAGCCAGTAGTCAGCGCTGTCTCATCATCTCCCTTACTGTGCTGAAGTATGTACAATGCGTCAGGGGGATACGGACGTACGTACGTGGATCAGGTTTCTGGCCTGCGATATGGCTACAGAAATAAATAGAAAGAACGACAGGACTGCACAGCACAGCCACGGCGTGCGCTGCCATGGCGATCGTCGATCGGGATACGCTGCGCGCGCCGACTCTCACAGACGAAGCGTCGACGCCGCGCGACACCGCGAGCCGTCCACCTCCAAGAGACTACTGCGGCAGCTACCACACCACCACGCAGTGGCGAGCATCAACATCCGCCGCATCATCACCATCATCGTCAGCAGCCATGGATCTCGAGGTGGAGCAGGTGCGTCTGCTGCGCTACGACGGCGAGTTCCGGTCGCCGCACCGCCTGCAGAGGCACTGCCCTCGCGTGGCCTCGCGGATCCAGAAGCGGCTCAAGCACGTCTTCTTCGGTGCGCTGTTCGTGAGTCTCAGCGCTGCACTGATCGTCGAGCTGCCGATCAAAGCCACGCTGACCAGCGTGAGCTCCTGGATCGACATCCACCCAGCATGGGGCGCGCTTCTGCTGCCGCTCATGTTCTGCGTCGCCATCCCGCTGGCGATCCCGGCCACGATGCTGGAGATCCTGGGAGGCTCCGTCTTCGGACTGGTGCAAGGGGTGATGCTGAATGCCGTTGGCAAGACCTGCGGCTCGATGGTAGCGTTTCTCCTGGGTAAACGCCTCGGGAAAGAGCGGCTCGGGAGCTACTTGCAGTCCAAGTTCCCGCTCTTCACAGCGCTCACTAGCGTCGTCGAAGGACCCAACTGGAAGCCGCTGCTGCTCATCCAGTTGTCCAGCATCCCACCGGTCGTCAAGTGCTACGGCCTGTCCATCACAGACCTTCGCGTCAGCAAGTTTGGTGTCACGTCATTCATCGGCGGCTTCCCCAGTGCATTGATGTGGGCCTACATCGGCTACCAGACCAAAGATCTGGTCAGCTCCAGCGGTGCGCTGGCTGATGACGGAGATGCAGCGGCCGCGTCGACTGGCGCGACACGCTGGATCATGCTCAGTGTGGGGCTCGTATGCACGGTGCTGGCTATGGGCTTTCTCTTCGTGTACACGCGGCGTGAGCTGAATGCCCAGCTCCAGCACGCGACTTTGAAGGAGAACCACAAGGCCGACAGCGACGAGGACGAGGACACGGAGAGCGAGACGGCGTTGCTGTCGGCCGAAGACGACTGTGAGGTCGTGGTCACGCAGGTCGCAATGGTCGACAGCCAGCAGCAAGTCGCGAAGCGAACCTCCATTGTATGAGCACGAAGCGAGTGCCCGGAAGACCCAGAAGTATGGATGAATATGATGCATTTTGAGAGACCCAGTCAGCCTCTTTCACCTCCAAAAGAACGTTCGGTTTTGAGAGAAGGGATCCATCAGCCAAGAGAACGTTGAGCGTTGAGTGGTCATTACCTCTCTCAGATCGACCGAGAACGCTGGTCTTTCACAGTTGGAGTTTGAGTCTGTGGCTCACATACGAATTGTGGTCAAGCGGCCATGATCGCTGTGTGGGTTGGCATTGTCAGCACGACCCCCACGAGACCCGTGCAAGTGGAGCTAGACGGTGGTTCGGCGACGAGCGAATTGCTTGCCGCGGTGCGACCTCAGCTACCGGCTGCGTGGAGCCGAGTGTCGCTGCGGGAGCTGCAAGTCTACGCAACGTTGGAGGATTTCCTCGCCAAGGTCAAGCTCGACGACAGAGCTGTCATCCCAGACCTGTATGGGAGAGACAGAGACCATCCTGTACTTGTCGTGTTGCCACCGAAGGAGCAGCCGACCAAGCCACTGAAGGAGCCGCCGACCAAGCGAGCCAAGCTAGAGTCAGGCGATGCAGACGATGAGGAAGTGGTCCCCGCGAGCGAATGGTTTGGCGCACAGAACGACTTGCAGGAGGCCAAGTCTGGAGACACGACAGTGCGATTCCTGTGTATGGCTGGGTTTCCCCCTGTCGCCCACGATGCTCCGGACACGAAGGTGATCTACGAGCGCCAGTGTTACGTGACGATCTTTGACCAGCTCGTCGAGATCATCCGGAGCCAGAGTGAGTCCGACCCGAGCGTCCGCAGTGTTGTCATCAACGGCAGCCCGGGCATCGGCAAAAGCCGTTTCTATCTCTACTGCGTCTTCCGACTCGCGTTGGACGTCAGCGTGCGGAGCCTGCTGCCGTCAGACTTCGTGTTGGTGCTGAACTTCGAGAAAGACTTTCATGTATTCGATCCTGCGACACGATCGTTCGTGAGCGTGGTCGACAGAAGGGAGCTTGATCGCCTCAGCGACAACCCCAACGTCGTGCGACTTGTGGAAGCGGACTCGGAGAAGCTGTTCGGATGGACTGGGATCACGGTGTTGTATCCATCCCTGGGCCTTCCGAAGATTCATCGTTTCCTGAAGAACGAAGGGCTGACCTTCGTGATGCCAGCATGGTCTTTGGAAGAGCTCCGCAAGCAGAACGCGCTCCAGACACCGCAACTAACGATGGACGACGCTACTCTCGTCGACCGATTTTTCACGTTTGGGGGGATTCCGCGCTGGATCTTCAACACGATGCCAGCGGCCCTGAAAGTCATGATGAACGAGGCGCTGGGCATCTTCAAGGGCTGCGATGTGATCGATTACGTGCGCCGAGGAGCGAGCTACAATGATATCAAATACCGCACGTGTCTTCTTGAGGTGGTGCCCACGAGCGCCGACTTGCAGTGGGAATACCGATGGGAATTCTTGTCGAACCACATTGCCGATCGTGCCGTTTCGCAAATGACACTCGAGCAGCACCGTCGGTTGTCTGCGTTCATCCTCGCAGTGTGGGGCGACAACTTGTTGCCAAAGTTGCCTCCGGTCGAAGCCATCTTCAAAAGTCTTTGCCATCGCAAGATCGAGAACAGCAAAGGAGCACTGGCATTGACGTTGCAGGCGCTGGCGGGGGAGACGACGTACGTGCTCAGCATTCCTCAGGATCTACAAGTGGTCAGTTTCGTCACGTTGGATGAAGTTGGTGATATCCCGGCAGGCACTACGTACTACAAACCAAAATCCAAGGACTTTGGTGGCGTGGATGCCTTCATCCTCGTCGGAGGAGCCAGCCGAACGTGCTACGGGCTCTGCATGAAGAGCAATCGTGACCAAGTCATCAACGCAAGTGCGCTGGAGGAGTTCCAAGAGTTTCTGACGCGACTCCAAGTCGACAACTTCTTCTTCAGCTTCGTTGTTCCTGAAGCCCGCGCATTCGACTTTCGTGTGCAGGCGTTGAGTGCTGGAGGAGATGACGCGCGCCGCCGTTCGCCACTGACTCAGAGAGGCATCACGCAGTGCGTTGTTGGTCTCGACGTTTTCAGCTCCCAGCTTGACGATGCCTAGTGAGTTGGTTGGTGCCAAGCGTAGCTGAAGCAAACTTATGTGAAGGCGGAGCGGAGGGGGGTCTACCACCTCGCAAGGATAACATGGATTGAGAAGAACGCTATCTTTCATTTGATTCATTTTCACTGAGGCACTGCAATGGTCGACAGCCAGCAACAAGTTGCGATAGCGATAAGGATGCATTTTGAGACACCGAGTCAACTACTTTCACCACGAAAAGCACGGTTTTGAGCCACCGAGTCAGCCCCCTCTCACCACCAAGAGAACCGTGATAAAAAGCGTCAATTGCCAGGGTCTCCATGTTCGCTGTCTACGTGCACGTTGTCGACACGACCGGCGCGTCTGTAGGGCGCATGACACTGCAGCTGAAAGGCAGCGCGGAGAAGGGCGACTTGTGTGCCGCCGTGCGACCTGAGCTGCCGACGGCGTGGAATCGAGTCCCGCTGCTGGAGCTGCAAGTCTACGCGACTTGGGAGGATTTCCTCGCCAAGATCGAGCTCGACGACAGAGCAGTCATCCCAGACGCGTACGGTACACCCTGTGGTCGTAGTGGCCCCACCGAAGGAGCAGCAGGCCAAGCGAGCCAAGCTAGAGTCAGGCGATGCAGACGATGAGGAAGTGGTCCCCGCGAGCGAATGGTTTGGCGCACAGAACGACTTGCAGGAGGCCACGTCTGGTGAGACGACGGTGCGATTCCTGCGCATGGCTGGGTTTCCCCCTGTCGCCCATGATGCTCCGGACGCGAACGTGATCTACGAGCGCCAGTGCTACGTCACGATCTTTGACCAGCTCGTCGAGAACATCCAAAGAAAGAGTGCGTCCACCCCGTACTTCAAGCACGTTGTCATTAGCGGCAACCCCGGTGTCGGCAAAAGCCGTTTCTATCTGTACTGCGCCTTCCGTCTCGCGTTGGACGCCAGCGTGCGGAGCCTGCTGCCATCGGGCTTCGTGCTGGTGCTGAACTACGAGGACGACTTTCATGTGTTCGATCCTGCGACACGATCCTTCGTGAGCGTGGTCGGCAAAGCGAAACGTGTTCGCCTCCGTCGGAGCCCGGACGTCGTGCGACTTGTGGAAGCGGACTCGACTGACCTGTTTGGATGGGCTGGTATCACGGTGCTGTACGCATCCCCGGACCTTTGGAAGATCCACCGTTTCCTGAAGAACCGCGGCGTGAAGTTCGTGATGCTGACGTGGCCTTTGGAGGAGCTCCGCACGTACAACGCGCTCGCAAGCCTGCTGGACGACGCTACTCTCGTGGACCGATTCCACACGCGTGGGGGGATTCCGCGCTCGATCTTCTGCACGGACCCAACGCCTTTCAAAGTCCAGCTCGAGGAAGCGTTGTTGGTGTTCAAGTCCTACAGTGTGGTCGACTTGTTGCGTCGCGGAGTGGCCGACAGCGAAAGCAAACACCGCCATTGTATTCTCGAGATGGTGCCCACGAGAGCCGACTTGCGGTGGGAATTCCGCTGGGAGTTCTTGTCGAACTACATTGCCGCTCGTTTCGCAGAGCAACTGGCTCCAGAGGATTGAAATGCGAGTGGAAGATCAGGCGCCACGTTGAATGGAATGGAGTCAAGTGGATGGATGGGTACACTATTGATGTGATGTAGCCATTGCGGTGAATTTCCATCAATCAGATGGTGTGATGCCGAAATAATATCCAATCATGAACTTCGGACCCAGATTCGAGATGCTTTTTGATGAGATGCCCTCAACCCTAGCCCGTATTGTCAGTGGGGAAACAACGAAGAAACGTTGCAACTTAGCGCTGGTGCAAAATTCGTCAGTAGGGTCACGGAGTTTGCAAAATACGGCGTAAATTTCACCCCTATTCATCAACTCGACGATTGTGCGAGGCTCAACGTCGTGTGTGGGAAACTGCGATACCAGGCTCGTGTCTGTTGCTGGTAAACGCAGTGCATCATCGGCCGACGCTTCGAGGGCAGCGCACCGCGGCTTCCAGGTTCCATCACGCAAGCCAACACCATCTCTACTCGCGGTACTCGTCTACTCCGTCGTGGACAGAAAGGCGAGCATCAGTCCTCAGCACCATTACCTCCGCGCGCCGATTGATTTTCGTGGAACAAGGCCGGGAACTCGTTTTCGGTTCTGTTGGTTGAACACTTTTTTCTTCTGCGCTTTCGTTGGCGACGGACGACACCATGGAATATGGACTGGACCGCGCCATCGAGCGGCTAAATGCACTAAAGCTGCACGCGCCCGTGGCTCCGCAGCCGAATGCTGCGTCTACAGAAGGCAACCAGCGAGAGGAGCACGTGACCCAGACGCACCAACAGCAGCAGCAGCCGTCCGCGCAAGTCGCGGCACTTCAAGAACAGTACACGCGCATGGCGCAGCAAATGCAAGAGCAGTACGAACGCAAGGTGAAAGAGCAGGAGAAGTTCTTCATGGAGCGCATGCAGCACGAGATGCAGAACATGCAGCGCCGCGTGGAGACGCTGGAACACCAGAACCATCTTCTGCGGACGGCCGTAGGCGCTGTGGACACGTACAAGGCGCAGGTCGCCGACCAGCAGCTCGTGATCGACGGGCTCCAGGACCAAGTCAAGCAGCTGCGGCTGACCAACTACCGTCTGCAGTACATGGTGCAGCAGAACGACCGCAGTCCGAACCAGTTCCTGCCGCCGCCGCCGCCCGACATCTTCTGATGATTTGATTGATGAACGTGAAGTGATTGATCCCCAGTCAGTGACGTATGCGAGAGCTGGCCGAATTGTAGCGAAAAGCCAAAATATAATTTATTCCGCAGTGTCGCCTTGCGTTTGAAGCATAAGTCTTCCTATGGCCGTGGCTTGGGCTTGTCAAGGCGTTGCAGTAGCCTGGGAGCACCCGTGAGCTTCCATTGCATTATGATGGATGTGTTTGAAGACGTACGCTTTTTGAGAATGCGCTTGGGCTGAGAAAGTCGTCGTGGCGATGTGGAAATCACGGATGAATGCGTTGAGCTGGTCCAGTAACGAGATGCGTTAGTGTCGCGCCAACCGCTGGAGCCTCGTGGATCACAGACGCGCACCTCGGACTCCAGATGCGTCATCTGCATCAAACAGCACAAATGGACGCACTTTTAGTTTGACGACCACAGTCTTGAAGGAATGAATCGCACATAACGCACCTCGTCTTCTACATGCTGGAGGCGCTCGCTGTCGAGCTCAGACACTGTTTCTTGCGGCTCAACTCTGCAATAGACAGAAGGATTAGTCAGTCAGCGTCACGATAGCTTGCCATCAAAACAGCGTACCTGCTGTGGGTGTTCTCGTTTGCACGCCCCGACATTAAGTGCCTGGACGCGCCAGGCTTCTTCTCACTCGGAAGCCACCTCGGCTTGTCCGTCCCGAGATCATTCTCCTCCCGCAGCAGAGCGCGCGGGCTGATTGACGGCCAGATATTTCGTTAACAACGCGAACAACACGCATGGAAGTCACTACATAGACTGCGCACATGTATGCATGCTCGGCCGACGGCTTGGACACTGGAATCTCCCGCGGACGCGCGCGATGGAGCGTCACGTCCATCGTCCTGGACTTTCTTATGTGAACTGGCGGCCCCAATTCTGGAAAGTGCGCGCGTCACAGATTCGCGGGTCTCTTCGAGTAACCTTCGTGCAACATTCCACAACTGATGAGCTCCTCACATCAACAGCCCAACCAATCCAATTGGCCGACACCACAAGTGGAAGTCGACGATGGTCCTCATGCTGCCGCTGCGTCCGTCGGCGTTCGCGCGCCGCGCCGCCCTGCCGCCGCTTGCGCGTCTGCATGCACCTCGCAGTGCGCATCTGCCCATGTCTCTGCGGGCTTTCAGCTCTACGTACGAGCCGCTCAATGGACAGCTAAATGCGTGGCGGTGACATTGACATGCTGCGTGTTGTGAATAATCCAGGCCGACAACGCCGCCAGCGCCGGAGACGCCAGCGGTGGCCGCACAGGATGATGATAAGAAGAAGACGGAGGAGCCACTGACCAACAAGAAGATCTGGGACCAAGTGCTCAGCAACCACCCGGAGCAGCACGACCGCACGAACGGCGACTTGCTCTACGAGTACTCGCGCAAGGCAAGGCACCCTCAGTGGCAATGAGGCAAGCTGATGTACTAACCAACTGTGTGCTGTAGAGCTACTTTGGTATCCTCTCGGCGGGCTCGCTGGCGCATGTACGTTCATCATCGATCAATGCGTCATTGATTGATGTTCGTTTTGGCTGATGCTTTGGATATTCTGTAGATCGCGTTCTGGTCGTGGTTCAAGGGCTACGAGCAGAGCCTCATCGAGAGTGCGTCATCCGAGAGCTCTTTGATGATCGAATTGAATTGGCGTCTGACGGTGGCGATTGATTGTCATGTGAAGTGCTCCCGCAAGTGGAGGCCGAGGCCGGGTCGTTCTTCTCGTTTGTGACCAACGACATGGGCTCCTCTATCGGCTTTGGCTCGAGCATCCTACTCGCGTTCCTCATCGGTTTCCACGCCAAGGTAGGTGCTGTTTGGATCAATTCCGACGAGTCATTTGATTCTCATTGTTTCGATCATTTGTAGCGTTCGGTGGCTCGTATCTCCGTGGTCGGTGGCGGCGAGAAGCTCCGTTTCACCACGCACAAGTTCTTTGGCGTATGCAATTTGAAAATCACTGATAGTGTTCGTACCAGTCCAACTGATTGATCTATTGGATTTGATGTCCAGAACTTGGATGAGCCGTTCGATGTGCCAGTGGGCTACGTGTCCGCGAACCCCAACATGAAGAAGAACATGATCCTCAAGGTTGGTAAGGACTCGGGGTTCTACCTCGTAGACGTCGAAGGCAAGTTCTACAACCGCAAGAAGCTCGAGAGCATGATCACGTTCCGCACCGACTACGTGAGTGATTTAAAAGTCCATTGTTTACTCTTGGAAGGAGTTTTGACTGATGGACTTATGATGGTGCACCCTGGCAGTCGGAGCACGACAAGATGATTGAGGCAAAGGAGAGCATCAAGATCCGTACGGACTTGCCGCGAACGGAGCTCAAGGACGCCAACCAGAGCAAGTCCGCGCTGCCCAAGCGTATCCCGTTCAACCAGGCCAAGAACAAGGGCAACCTGCTCGGCCGCAAGCCCACCAAGCCCAAGGCCAAGAAGTAAGTGAGGGCAGCGTAGAGTAGATGCAGGAACCCTGACGCCAGGCAAATAGAGGCGGCTGCTTCAGAAATTCCGTTTTGTTTGTTTGAAAAATGAGTTTCGATAATGATACTTAATGGGGAGGCATCACAGCCCCTCGGCAGCCTCCACGGCGGCGGCGACCAGCAACGCGTCGTAGAGTTCCCGCGCGTTGTCCACGAGTCGGTCCGCGTCCACCTTCTCGGAGAGATCGCGCAGACAGAGCAGCACACCCGTCGGGTCTTCGACTTGCAGGATCTCGTCTCGGAATTCACGCACAGCAGCGACACACAGCAAGTTGATGAACGAAAAATCACTGGGTGTGAGGCTGAAGATGGCGTCCCAGATCTGCCACACTTGCGCCATTTCAAACTCGCGCGACATGAGCACACGCACCCACCGAAGCAGAAACATTTGCGGCTCGACGCCGAGCGCGGAGAGATGGCGAGCCGTCGGAGGATCGCAACGACCGAGAATGTGGTTGTGGATGCGGTTCATCTGGTCGTACAGGGGCGAGCTGGCCATCTCGCCAGTCGCCAGTTGAGACAGGACGACAGGGCCACTTGTCGACGCCAAGCTCGTTCGCTTCTTGTTGCTTTTGGTCGGAGAAGAGATCTCAGGACAGTACGCACCAGCCATGCGGTCCATGATCTCCTCTAGGAGCAAGTACGCATCGTGCTCGAGATACGAGGCACCGGTGAGCTCGCGGAGCATTTCTTCGGCGGTCTCCTTGCAACAACTGCACAGGCCACAGAGCCGTCAATCTCATAAAACCAATCAAGCACAGTGCGTGAGTGTGGTGGGTGGAACGTACTCGAGGTATTTCCCAGATCCGCCACAGAACGGCGTCGCGCGCACGAACTTTTCACGGTCGAGGTACGGAGTATCGTCCTGGATGTCAATGAAGCTGTCGACGTACACGTAGGACGCGTCCTCCGAGTCGCTTTCGCTGAGTCGCTCGGTCGAGCTGCTGGGCGTGATCGTGATGAACGACCCGCTGCTGGACGACGCCGACAGAGACGATGTGGAAGCGGACAACGATACTGTCGAGGACGTCTTGGGCATCTCCACCGAGTAAAAGCTGCTGATACTACTGGTGGTCGCAGTGGACTGCGCCGGCCATTGCTCGATGTGGAGCAGGTACACGATCGTGGCGAGCAGCTCCCCCATGCCCTGGTTGTACGAGATCTCTGGGTGCGCGTGTGAGTACGTGTACAGAATGCGGATCAGCATACACTGCAGTCTCGGGCTGCGGAAGAAATCCATCGAGCCACGCGTGCGGATCACGTCCTTGAAGATGTTGTACAGCGTGTTGTCCTGAGACGTCTCACAGGCCGTGATGAACGCCTTGTCGTCCTGTTCGCCATCAAGAAAGATCTGAAACTGTGCGTGGCGTGACCGCAGTAGTTCGTACTGGAGGCGTTTTGTCTGAGCCGTTGGTACCCACTTCCCGAACGGCTCCTCCATCGGCAGCACTCCAAGCCAGAGCTTCCACGCGATGTTGCGCATGCACGACCACGAGAATGCACCTTCCATGGCCTGGAGGCGGATATCCTCGGCCTTGGAGCGCACAAAGATCTCGAGAAACTCGTCTACACGGGCCTTTGGCTCGCGCGACTGGATCTCCCTCAGCGTCACGTGGGACGCCTGGCTGGACATGCGGCGGCGCTTGCTTCGAGAGGCCTTGCCCTGCAACAGAATGCTCTGGCTGACCTTCTCGATGGACGCGCAGATGACTTCGGCCCAGTCACTGGCCTCGCGGCCGTGCTCAGCACACAGAAACCACGTCTTGTCCTGCGTGATGACCATCAATACTTCCTCCAGCACGTCGATGTGTGCGCTGTGGAGTTGGATGCACCCCACAGGCGTGTGGTCGGCTTTGCTAGTGTAGTAGTAGAGTCCGAGATCCCCGATACTGGAGCCTGCGAGCACGAATTCGAACTGCGTCCACTCTGATGCAGCGCCGACTTCGAGCATCAGTCGTCCAGACTTGAGCTTGGGCTGCATAGACAGTCAATCAATCAATCAATGCAAGAATTGTTAGGATCAATATCGGAGACCGTGGACCAAATAGTTTCTCCTATCATAGAAAACGTACGAGGAAGCGGTGCGCTGCGGGGCTTTGCAGGGTGAACGGACGGAAGAGTCGCGACCACATCGTGTCGTTGGCAGCTACCGACGTCGCTGGGTGGAACCCCATCGTCTCCGCGACGCCATTCGGGCTCCTGAGGGACTTGGAGGTTGCCATCTCTGGATTCTTCTTCACTGGATTCGGAGCAGCGGAATCGCGCACAGATCGTCTCTCTGGATACGAGCTCTCTGGATTTGGTCCGGCGATGCCCCGAGGATCCAGAAGCCCACCGACGCGAAGGCTGAGATTCAACATGATTCCGCAGAACGGCGTGTTAGTGTGTGGACTCAGACCAGGCCATTGCGTGCGACTGGACGCGCTCAAAGATGGCACAACCCAGCCCAGTTTACCAGACTGCACGAGGCACGAACCTTAGCGAGGCGATGGCGGCTAATAATTCGCCAGAATCACTGGATTGGGCCAAAAATCACTGGATTGGATCGAAATCACTGGATTGAGGGACCTGCGACGCTGCCGCCACCTCGTTCTGTACTGTGGCGCGCGAAGCGGCGACTGCGGCGTACCTACCGACGCTCTGTTCGCCTGAACTGCGAACGTTCCCCGCCGCCTGGGCTCCTCTCGAGGGGCTATTCTGGTCGCGAGATGCAAGCTGGTTACACGCAGCAGCAGAATGGAAGTCACGCACCTGCGACAAGGTGCGGAAAAGTTTCTGCAGATTTGACTGATTCTGTAACGGTCCCGTATGGCGGAGGCTCAAACACGGGACAGCATCACTGAATCTTCAAGGTATACACCCACCCAGTTGGTATACGCGTGTACCAAGGGGGGTACGGTTATGGGTACGTCTGGTTGAAGTTGCCTTCCGCCCTGCACACCACGACCACATGCCAGAGTCTGAGCGGTCTGGTGGCGGTGGTTTATCCTGCGTTGACCACGACTGCGACTCCATGTTGGTTGTTAGGTTGTTGGTCACTGTACAGAAGCGATCCTGTGATGAAAAACTGGGATAATGCCGAGTCCTCACCATTGCGTTGCCTTGCCTTGGACATGGAGAAGAAACGAGAGAGCATCGACCAGAACGACCGTGTACCGATCGTCGCGCTCATGTTGTGTGCACCGTTATGGTACTCATGTTAACGGTAAGCGTCGAACAAGAACGACGCGTTCACGAGGTTACTGTGTATAACCTGTGGCTACTACGGTTACGTGTCGTTTCATGATCATCTCAGTATCCATTTTGGAGCAATGGCACTCGGCCCCAAGCAGTAACATGGTCGACGGCTTCTTCATGCACCCGATGGCCACCGCGGGTACGAACGGGACGACGCAGCAGCCACGACGGAAGCAGCGCGCTGCTGTGACGGTGGCGCGTCAACTGGAGGTTTTGCGGACGAGCACCGAGAGCGGTGCGATCTGTGACGCGCTGGCTGACCTGGCCATGAGGCTCATTGACCCAGATGACCGCAACGAGTTCGAAGGCTTTGATGGACCGACTGTGATTCGTACGTTTGATCTAGTTGAGTGATTGATGCTTGTGGTTTCTGACGTCTGATGGTACGATCAGTGGACTATTTGAGTCGCATCGTTGAAGAGCAGGCGACGATGGACTTCGCCTGGGAGAAGTCGACTTCTCACGGAATCGAGTGCGTTTGATTATGACTCAAACATCCATCACACAGCCACTGATGCCATGTTTGTGCTACAGGTGGCAAACATTCCAAGTCCATGAATCACTCGTGTTCACAGGTTCGTCTCTGATGCCACAATCCAAATCAACATCAAAAATCCAACGAGCCCGTGCCGTTGCTGTAGTCGTCACCGTGTGCCATGCGTGCATCGAGGACTCCATCGCCTACCAGTGCCTGGAGATGGGCGCCTCGCGGCTTCTGTGGGAGCTGTATGTGACTCTACCCAAGCCTCTCGACAGCGAGCTGCAGCCGATGCTGCTCAGTGCTCTGCGGAACCTGAGTTACGTGAGACCAAGTCCTGGCGCGTTCCCGTCAGAGCTCATCCACGAAAGCTGGCGATTGTTCACGGAAGCCCCGACTGTGAGTCGCTACCGCCTAACCATCGCTTACTTGCATGCTCTGATGCTGATTGCATCTTTTGCAGCTCGAACTCCAGACGCTGGCACTAGAGCTGCTGACCAACACCGCCTCCCACGATGTCGCTTTCGTGAACCCAACGCGTGAGCGGCTCGCTGTGCTTCTGGATCAATTCTTCCAGTTAGAAGGCGCCGAAGATGCGTCCTACCGCCGCGTCACCATCGTCGATCTGCTGTGTAATCTCTGCGTGGACCCGACGTTTTGTCTGCTCACAATGTACGAACTCGACGAGCGCAAGCCGCGTCGGTATCGTCGCCATAGTGGGGCGGTGTACTTCTTGGATCTCACAGAGGCGCAACGAGACCCCGCGCTTCGCCAAAGCATGGAGGCGCTGGCCCACAACGTGTCCTGGAGCGATCCAGCAGGCAAGCGCATGATCCAGAAGCTAGGACTCTCGAGTTATATGGCTCGCTTCGCACTAGAACCAGCGATCAATAACTGAGAACCATACCGTATCCCAACACGAGCCGCTTGATTTGGATTCACACCATCCGTAGCCACTCACTCACAACGAGCGACCATCCTCAAAATAACAAAACGCAGCAATGGCCACAGACAGCTACCGGCACCTCCTAATTACCAGGCTCAGATCGGCAATTCCCACGAATCCACACGATTGCCAATGCCGCAGCCAACACCGCAGCTACTCCCGCGGCTCTCGCTGCACAACCAGCAAATGAGCGCGACTCCCCCTTCAGCACCCGTGAGCTTTGGAACCGTGCGGGCTGCAGCTCACGCAGCTCGCCAGGCGCGCCAGCTTCGATTGAAGAAGCTGCAGCAGCAGCCACCGAGTGGTGACTTCGACCAGCTTCGTGGAGCGTCGCCTCCAGGCAGCTATGGTGCGAGCACACAGCGCCACGTGCCTTTCCACGAGAAGAAGAACCTCAAGCTTCAGCTGAATCTCGACGTAGTGGCAAAGCCTGAGGTGCCACCGATGTTCGCTGCGCCTGTGACGAGTAGTCCGCAGACTTATGACGTTGGCCCAACAACCGGGTCCCCGGCAGAAGAACTGCCGTGGGAAGCGATGGAAGATGAGGAGCCGGTGCCTACGAAGCAGCCGTCAGCTTACCGGCCACGTCGCCAGTCGAGTGTGACGATGAGCCTCAACACGCCCGAAGGAGCCGAGTTTGAAGAGGTCGCGCACGACGGCCCAGAGCAGCTCGGCCGATTCACCAAACGCATCAAGCGTCTTGGCAAAGGAGCCGGTGGCGTCGTGTTCTTGTCGCTGTATCTGCCAGCGCTCAAGCTAGTGGCGGTGAAAGAAGTCGTCGTGTACAAGGAGCAAGAGCGGGAGCTTGTCAAGCACGAGCTCCACGCGCTCCACGAGAACCTCGTGCCGATTGACTCTCCGACGGCGAGCTCTCCAAGCCCTGAAGAAGGGCGGTGGTCCGAGTGGCGCCACCGCCTCACGAATCTCGGCAAGTCCCACGGCCAAGCTTCGTCGCCATCGTCGTCCTCATCGGCATCCTGCCCGTACCTTGTGGCGTTCTACGGCGCCTACTTGCTTCCTGCAAAGTGCGCGATCTCGATCGCCATGGAGTTCATGGACATGGGCAGTCTCCAGGATCTGCTGGACGCGCGCCTCTCCACTCCAGAGCAGATCGTGCGCCACTGCGCGTTCTGCTGCATGACTGCACTCGAGCACATGCACCGCCACCGGTGCGTCCTCCATCTTGATGTTCAGTCTCCTTCATAACCTGACATCTCCTTGCTGTAGCATGATCCACCGTGACATCAAGCCTGCGAACATTCTCATGAACCGCAAGGGCGAGTTCAAGGTGAGTCTCTTCAGTCACATTATTGCCGTTCTTCCTCGAGCTTCCAAAGTCTCACCTTCTCCACGTGATGCTATAGATCGCCGACTTTGGCTTGGCCGGCACGCTCTCGAAATCCGAGTCCTTTTTCTCCGAGTTCGAAGGCACGATGATGTACATGGCGCCGGAGCGGATCCAGGGCCAGCAGTACTCGTACGTGAGCGACGTCTGGTCCATGGGCGTCTCGCTGTTTTACTTGGCGACGGGCTCGTATCCGTTCGCGGTAGAAGACGGCTTCTTCGGTCTGGAGGAGGCGATCGTGAACGACCCACTGCCGCCGATGCCCAACCGATTCTCCCCAGAGTGTCGCGACTTCATCAAGGGCCTGATGCGACGCGACCCCACGAAGCGCCTCACGGCCGCACAGGCCCTGGCACATCCATTCTTGACCGGGTACGGAACGAGCGATGCCTTCCGCGCGTTTCCTTCGCTGTGGTCGAAGATGCCGCTGGGCCAAGGTCCCATTCAGTCAGAAGACGTGGCGACCATCGCTCAGCTTCTCGCTGACTTTGCCCAGCGCCAGACTCGCCGCCAAAGCCGTCGCATGTCCAGTCGCGGTCTGCCTGTGAGCACGACGCCGCCGTCGTTTTTCAGCCACTTCACGCAGATCTTGTCAGGCTCCTCCACCAGTTCTGGCCAATCTGACGAGCGACTTCGTCAACAAGCGCTCGAGAGACTCGCCCAAGACTGCGGAGTGGACGGACACGACTTGGAGCGGCTTCTCGAACGCGCAATCGCTCGTCAGTAAACCTCAGCGCACGCTGCATAGAGAATTCATAGGAAAGGCATCGCAAAACAAGCACACACAAGAGAATGCATTCACACCCACTTACTGCACTTGGAGTCTCACCGACGGTCGAGGGTGTGGTACTTGGCTGCTTTCGCTCGCTTGGCAGCCAGCTCCTGCTCCGCTTTGGCCACGACTCGCTTGGTCGCGACGTTTGCCTTGCCCAGTGTATCTCGCTCTTTCAGGTCGTTGAGCTGCCGCTGGATTTGGTCGAGCAGCGTTTCTTCTTGACGCTCTTTCTTCTCCACCAATGCTTGCAACGCCGGATTCGCACGCACAGGCAAATGGAACCGCGTGGTGCACCCGTTGCTTCCGTACCGACCTTCGTCCGTGGCGTCACAGCACAGCCATCGTCGCGCGCGATGCATCATGCAGTTGGCGGCGGTCACCGAGCCCTCAGGAGCCCCTCTTCTCTGACGCGTCGGACACGACTGCACACACGCCAACTCGTACGCAGCTGGATGGTACGAGCACGAGTACCGGTTGTTTTGCTCTTCCGTGTACTCTTGCTTGCACAGCCGACAGTGGACGCGCCGCTTTTGATGCTGATGCAGCACTGTGAGATGGGTGTTGATGTCCTCTTTCATGAGCTGCGTCTGCTTCTCCTGCAGGCGATGCTGCTGCATGAGCAAGCCGTGCTTCACATCGAACGATGCGCGGACCAGGACCCGCTGCGACCACAGCGTCACCCACTGCTGGAACCGCTCCTTGATCAGCCGCTTCTGGGCCTTTCCAAAGAGCAGCTTGCCCAACTCGGACCGTTTCAGCTGCATGAGGAAATGGCGCCGCCGCTGGCGCTTCAGCACGCCAATCTCCTTGATCTTGAACGCTCGTTCTTCTTCGATTTGGCGCAGCTTTGCCTCCAGTCGCGCTGCTTCTCGTTCGTTACACTCGACAATCGCGCGACGAATGATTGACTCGGTGAGCAAGTAAAAGTACCTAGTTTGAAGCTGGTCTCGCAGGTACACTGTCCGGAAACGCTGCGGACGTTCGTGAAGCACCTCCGAATCCATGGTCGAGTTGAGAAAGTGGATTTCGCGGTACTGCTTCGCGTGCTCTTCTTCATTCTGGATGGCCAGTCGAAGCGCGTGGTCTGCCTCCTTCGCGCGTTGTTTGCATAGTTCTGCGTGAGTCCGCTTGGACTTCGCGTCAGCGACAACATGGTCTTTCTCAGCCAGAATGCGAGCCAACTCCACTTCCATCGGCACCAGATTCGCTTGCAAGAGATCGGCTTTGTGGCGCCAGAACGACGTCCTCTCGACCGCATTCATCCACTCCAGTTCCAAGCGGCTTTGAAGATGATACGCTTCCACCGTGGCCATCATGCGTTCGCGGACAAGCTTGTCTTCAAATGCGCGTCGCTTCTCCTCTGCGATTCGTTTTTCTTCTTCCAGACGCTCCGCGAGTCGAGCAGCTTCTCGCTCGGCGGCTAGTTTCCCGTCTGCCAATTGCTGCGCGAGGAACTTGTCGAACTGGCGTGCCAAGGCGTCCGCCTGAACTCGCGCCAGCTCTTCCTCCCGAACCTGCATGGCCAGATCGTCTTCGATTTTGATCTGAGCCCACTCACGATGAAGTCGGTGCTTCTCGTTCTTGCCAAGCTTGATCTCCAGTCGCCGTGCTGCCTTGTCGTTGGCCTTGTTCCGTTCTTCGACCATCTTGGCGTACTTGGCTTTCATCGCTTCGACTTCGAGCAGCCGCATGTACTCTCTCATTTCCATCTCGGCATTGGCCATGGCTTTGCGCTCTTGCATGCAGAGCACCATCTCTTCGAGGTAGAACTTGCGGCAGTATCGCTCTTCAGCAAGCATTTCCTTGCGGCGCGCTTCGAGCCGAAGACGTTCCTCTTCTGCCAGCCGTAGAATCTCATCCCGACGAGCGATCTCCAGCCGAAGGGCCTGGAGTTTCGCAAACTCTTTCTTCCAGGCTTCATAGACCACAATGGCTTTCTTCTTCCTGGTCCACCACAGGCGGTCAAGCTTGATCTTGGTTTGTATGGACATTGCCGTTGCGGCTGCAACTGATGCTGGCGTTGCGTCCTTGAGGACGAGCCCGTGGTTTTGAATGCGGTGGAACTGGTGGATGTCGTAGGCCTCTTCTTCAACGCTCTCCTTACACAGCTCCTGGATAATCGTGACGAGTGACTTGTCGTAGATACTGCCACTCAATTGTGCGACATAGATCTTGTCGCGCTCGTCTTGGAAGGTGTTGCGCATGGCGACGTCCTTCTCCAATAGCGCCTGCTCCATTGCCGCCATCGCCATGCGCTTCTCACTCGCTCGAGCCACGCGCATAATGTCGAGTCTGCTTGGTCGGATCGTCTTGCCAGGAACCGCACGGCGCTTCAGCGTCACGCGCGCATACTGGTTGAGTTTCTTGGCTTCTTGCGCGGCGGCCTTGATCAACTCTTTGCGCTTCACGGTCTCGTACTCAAACTGATGCGCGAGCTCCTCGTCACATAGAGTCGTTTGCACCAGTTCTTCTTCCTTCTCCTTCTTCTTCCGCCACGCAACGATCTCGTGGATAAATGACTCTTCTTCAGCCATCAGCAGCCGCTCTCTTGCCTCCCTGCCACGCTCGTGAGTCAACAATGCCTTCGTAAGCGTGTCTTCTGCCTCCATCATCGCCGTCTCCCGCTGACGATCCGATTCTTCCATGGCTACGATCTCCCCAACAGGGATATAGATCGTGGCACCCCATCGTTCCGGAGACACAACGACACAATCATCTTCTTCTCGGTAGTACAGCACCCGACAATAGCCGAACTTCGTGCGAACCCTCGTCCCTCGATGTCGACAGCGGAGTCGAGTGAGGACATTCTCGGTCTTCGTGTGCTCCTTCTCCGCCGAATCAAGCCGGGTCTGCGCAGTTGCAGTCTCCTTATCGATAGCCGAGACCTCCTCACGCATGCGTTCGACGATAGCGGCCATCTGTCCACTGCTCTCGATCAGCGATGGCGCATGGAATTCCGCAAACTCGGCCTCTTCCTCCGTCCCTTCCAATGCGTAGTATGCTCGCTGGTGCCAACACACAATTCCATCAGCTCAGTCGGACAGAGTAGCTCGCCATAGTAAACTGCGCGTACCTCTCGCTCCTTTCTCGTGCTATTCAGCTCCTTTCGGGCAGTTTCCAGCGCACGCAATGCAGCTTGATCCTCTGCAACCAGTTCGACAGCTCTGGCGTGATCTCGTTCGACTAGCGGCAGTTTCGACAGCACAAACTCATTCTCCTCTTGAACATTGGCCAGAAAGTCCTTCTGGACGGCGATCATTGTCGTCGTGTGGGCGTGAAGCTCTGTGAGTTGGTGGATTCGGAAGTGGTAGTTCTTCAGGCGTCCGTGGTACAGTACTTCGTCTTGAAACGCAGCGTGGTGGGCATCTTGTATCGTCCGCTGGTACATTGGATCGCTGCCTTCGACGGGGTCTGGGTGTCGATTCATGTTATGCCGGTAGTTGAACTGCTCTATCGCCTTCGGATCCATTCGGTCGTAGAGTAATGCTTCGGACAGCTCCACTTCGCGGGCTTCTTTCTCCAAGCGGATCCGTTCTTGCTCGACTACTTGGTAGTGGGTAGGATTCCTCAAACGTAGAGCCATGCCACCGGTGGCTTGGCCACGATGCTGCTCCACATCTCGATCCAGTTGAGGATCCACGCCGCGCATGTGATCTGACTCGTCGAACACCTTGCTCATTTCTTTCCCGCAACTCTTGCATCGCATCCCCGAGTCGTACTTGGAGCCCCATGCCTTCAGATCATGATGCTCACACGGAAACGTACCCTTGACCGCTGCTTCGAAGTTGGGGATCTTGAGTTGATCCTTGATACGTTTAGCGTGTTCGGCTTGGAGTGCATCCAATTCGTTCTGGTTGGACGCGTGGATCTCTTCGAAACGTTTCTGCTCTTGGTGGATCAAAAACGCACGCTCACGGTGTTCTTTCTCTCGCTGGTCGTGGAGTCGCTTCTCTTTGCGCTCCCATGTCTTCTTCACCAGCGCTAGACGGCCTTCCACAAACTTGGACGCGTATAGTTCCTTGACTTCCCGAAGCACTTCGTTCCACTGCACTTCTCGACCATTGGACTGCTGCTCCAGTGCGTTCTTCTTCCGCTGAGCGAGAAACTCGACTTGCGCGGACACTTGCTCATTGTATGTTGTGCTTCGAATAGCGTCGGCGTGGAACAGCTTTGCTCGTCGACTCAGCTCACTGGCTTTTTGTTTCTGAAGAATCGCATCTTCAATCGCCTCTCGTTGCTCAGCTTCGGCTTGCTCTTGGATGGTGTTTGCCGTCTCTGCGTGGAGCTGCCTCACTAGCTCGTCTGTCTTCTTGGCAACGTCACGTGCTTTTGCCTCTTCTTCGCGAGAAAGTTTCAGAGCCTTCGCGCATGCGCTTGCGAGAAACACCGCATTGGTCGACTCCAACGCGCACCATGTGGGCTGTACTCGCCGACCAGCTCCACTCAAATCTGCAGGAGTTTCATCTGGACCAAATAGCTAGAAAGGAGAATAATGAGCTCGAGCAAACTTCGTCAGAAAAGAAAACGGAGAGCACGTACCTTGTGCATCACGTGCAGCTTCGTCTTACCTTCTCGCCACTCCAGACGTATCCCCATGACGATTGCCTCCTTCCGATACGCGCTTTCCGCAGCGTCATCCTTTCCGACTTTTGCCTTTTTGCCGGGTTTGCCCCGTTGTTGCACATCTCCGGATTCCGGAGTTTTGAAACTGCAGTACTCACCGAGTGACTGCTTCGATTTGACGTACTGGGGCTCGACAAGCGCATGTTTTCGAGCGAGAAACTCCATTCTGTAGTCAACAACATTTGCGTCAGTGAAAGGATCACGCTGACAGAAGACGGAGCTAGCTCGGACCTGGACGCGTCACGCTTTTCAAGTTGTTGCTCTCCAGCCTCCGATGTCGTTGCATTTTCTACGGTCTCTTCAGCAACCTGTTCATGCTGCACATGAATTCGACCCTGTCGGCGTAGCACGTCTTGATCGATTTGGATAGCGAGCTACAAAGAACAAATGATCGACAGGCGCAAACGGCCATCAGTCACTCCACTGCCATCGCCTGCCTCTCCACACGATTTCAAAAACTCACCTCTTTCTTGATTTCGAGTCGTAGCATCTTGGCGTATTCGACACGTTTGAAGCGCTGCTGATAGCCATGCAGCATCGTCGAGTCCCACGATTTCGCCTTGCTCTTCTCGACCAACACGAGTTCTTGCAGAAGGTCAGCGCAACGCTCACTACTCGTCTTCTTTGTCTGCATCCGCAGTGTCTTCACCAGCTCTGACAGCACGTGCTTCTCCTTCTGCATTAATCTCATTCGGCTCTCCTCTTCTCGGAAATCCTCCAGTCGCTCTTCGTACGACGCGCTGTTCTCCACCACGAGACGATACTCTGCTTCTTCAGGTCGGCCGCCTTGGCGGTGGGTCAAATCGAAGCAGAAACAGAGTCGAGGTCCATAGTACTCGAATATTAATGGCCCGGCACGAATCGGCTTGCCCCCAAGATTACGGAACACGTGCTCTTGCAACGAGTCGTAGTCCGCACCGACATAGAATGTGAGTTTCTCGGAAGCCCGGTCAACGAAATCTTCGTCTTGATCTCCGCTTTGAGTGAGGTTGTCGCCCGTACTCGGTCGCCCGAACCCCCAGTCACCGGAAGACGAGCGACGCAGCACTCGTACACTGAGGGAGATTCGAAAAAAGCAGCTCTTCGGGAGCCGGACGCAGCCACGAACCTGTCCGCCATGGACGGCTGGGTCAAGATACACCACGTTGAGCGTCTCATCGAAGCCCAGTCCCACGGATCGCGATGGTTCTTGCGACTGCCACCACTCCATTCGGCCTTTGAGTGGGAAAATGCACTTGCGAAGCTTCAGTGGTCCTTGCTATCAAAGAGCCACCACGTCAGAGTTCTGAGTCAATTATGAACGAGGAGGACTATCACGATGGACGTACGTGATACCGAAGAATTGCTTGCATCAGGTCTGCTCGAAGTCCATCCTTTTGGTGATCGATGAGGCGGTCACGGAGGCGACCAAGGCGATTCTTCGTCACTTCGAGCTCTGCTTCTCCAAGCGACTTGAGCTCTTTCGTCTTCCAGTCCTCAATAGCAAGTTGCTTCGCCTTCTTGAAGTGTTCGCGCACCGGGATAGCTGCTTGTTCGAGGAGCTTCAGCTTGCTTGCCATCGTCACTTCCGTGTACAATTTATTTGGATTGACGAGCGGCACGGTGATCGGTGGTTCGATTTCGCCGTCTTCAGGTATCGCGATGTTCCCAGCGTCTCGTTGGATGGAACGCCCCACAACTATGGGCAGATCGGTCTGCTTCTGCTCAATCTCGCCAACTTTTCGACGCAGCTCCTCTTCTTTTTCTTGTGCTTTCACGAGCATGGGCTGCAGTGCGAGTTCGGATCGAGCAGCGAGTTCCGACCGCTTCTGGATATTGGACTCTCGCGCGTTCAGATCTTGGAGTTGCTTCATATACGCCACTCTCCGCGTCACGAGCGTGTGGAAGTGCATCTTGTCGTCTTCCGTTGGGTCCCGTCGAGGTGGCCCAGCCAGTAACTGGCCGAGCTCGTCATGCTCGAGATTCACTTGCTTGATCTCTGCTAGGAGCTTGTTCTTTCTCTCCATAATCGTCATCTTGTCAGCGCGCAGGTTGTCTTTCACTTGATCCACGAGCTCCAGTTTCTCCCGCAGCATTATGACTTTGGACTGCGCCTCCATGAATTCAGCGCGAAGCAATTCGTTTTCTGCCTCAAACCCGCGGGAGCTGAAGAGACCAACCGTGTGCTCGTCTACACTCGCCCAGAAGAATGCGTTCAGACTCGGTAACCTCCACATGGATGCCCGCAGTAACCTCTAAACGTACCCATGCCTTCACGGTGTCCCCCGTTGATCGAAGAGTTCCACTCGCCTGGCTCAAACGACGTCCCAAACACTCCCAGCGACGATGTCGTGACCTGGCGATCAAACGCCTTCTCGTAGTTCTGCGCTTCCTCTTCGTCCATCTCCGCGATCTCAGCTTTCATCTGCTCAACTTTCTCATCGAATTGTCCGTTTTGTTCTCGGTCACGTGCGAGCGAGTGCTGCTCGGCGTACTGCTTAGCGTCCAAGTACTGCTTCTGCCAGAACTTCATGTTCATCTTGCGACGGTACACTTTCTGGGCTTCGGCGTACTGTTCTTTCGCGTCGCGCACGCGCTGCTTCTCAGCGAGCTCCTGGTCCATGCGCTCACGTCGCTTGCGTTCAATGTCTTCCATCAAACGCGCGTGCTGCTCGCGATCGGATTCTTCTTTCATATCGCGGGAGCGTAACAGCAGCGGTGCCTTGCGGGCGTTGCGCTTCTTGAGGCCAAACGCCAGCTCCTTCTCCGCGCTCTGGGCCGTTTCCCACTCGTCCATCACACGCTGCCGTATGATCGAGTACTTGTTGGTCTCGCGGTCCATCTCGTGGACGTGGGCGACGTGTTCTCGCAGCAAGCGGCGCCGCTTGAGCGGAGGGATCTCCGCGTACTCCCACAGCGTCTTGAGCGCCTTGGACGCCTCGACTTGCGCCACCTCCTTGAACTTCTCTGCGAGTTCCTTGGCCTGTTCGATCACCGGCTCCAACACACTCAGGCCCTTCATCAGCTCCTCCTTGGCCGACAGACTGCCCTGCCCTTCGTCGTCGTCGCCGTCGCCGTCCTCTTCCAGCCAAATCGCTAGCATCAACATCACGTGAGTATCTCATTGTTCTCCCTCCTAGTATAAAGGACGACTCGCCACATACCGAGCATCTTGTCCATGGTGAAGTCCTTGATGTTGTGGCCGCGAGCGAGCCACTCAGCCATGGCCTCCTCCTCGAGCTCCTGCTTCTCCTTCTTGGACTTTTTCTTCGGCGCCATCGTGATATCCAGTTGTCGCACTCACGTGGTGATGCTTCTGGCTACTTAGAATGCGATCTGCTCCGTTGGAAGACACATACAGAGCCCGGTTTCCTGTGCGTTCATGTCGACGGCGCCATTTCGCCGCATGAGAACTTCACGTTTTGCAGGAAGGCGCGGTATCAGATATAGACTCAGACGGCGGTTCGAAGTTGAGATGAAAAATTACATATTTTTACATTTCTGAGCAAGATAATGGTAAAATGGACTACTAAAACCGGAAAATTTCACCATTGCACCGACAGCCCCATCAAATCGGCGGTGGCGAACTCCGTGTCGAGTAGGTGCAGCGCGGCGTCGGTCTCGTCCAAGCCAAACGCTTGCAAATCGGGGAGATCGAGAAGTTCGCTCAATATATCCAGCTCGAGATCCATATCCTTCACGTGCAATGATGGCATCGTCACGACCTCTGGCTCTGGTTTGAACGCGTAGCTTTCATCTGATACCGAGTTTGACTTGGTTCGGGAGTTGGATCGGATTCGCTTAGGTGGCGACGGATTGCTAAGCTTGCGGCGATGCTCCAGTCGCTGCTGGTTCAAGTTGGCTTTGGTACGATGGAAGTCGCAGAAGCGGTGGAAGTCGCCGTCGCGCTTCACTGCTCGGGTCTGCTCGCAACGCTTGCTTGGGTATCGGCAACGCATTTCCTCCGAAGCTGTGGTGACCGTAAGCTTGGTCTTGGTGGTGTTCATGATGGCTGTGTTGTGCTCTGTTCGCCTATTGCTGCGCTCGATGAGTAGGGAATTGTGGAATGACCGCTTGGGCACCTCGCCTCGCTTGGCGATGTACGCATTATCTCGAGTCCTGGTCATTTCGGAAGCGACTGGATTCATGATGCGCATCGACTGCTGCGCAATGATATATCATATGCCATTGGCCGATGGCTTGCATAGTTCAGGACAAATCCAGTCAGACACCTGTGGCGTGGGTGCGCCTTACGGTTGTGAATTTTGAAGCCACACGACCGGATTCTCGCAGATTGACGTGAGATATACTCGAATTGGTTATGCATTCGCCAATCACGACGCTGATTGGTGTCACGCATGGCCGAGACCTGAATGGGTTTCGATGGGTTCAATTGAGATTTACTGTGTATATCCTGTCAAGAGGAAGAGGACCTTAATTTGCAAGGCCCATTCCGTGCAGACGCCAGGCTGGCGCCGTCAGCATTCTCAGGATCCGCACGGAGTTTGAGCCAAGCCTCGACACTGGTCAGCGCGATTTGGAACCGTGTTCCGCAGTGATGGCATGTTGGGCCGCTGACTTTGGCCCCGAGCGCACTTCCATTTACCGTAACGTTTCATTTTTCATTACCGGTATCCACGGTACCTGGATTTCACGGTAAAATACTCGTAAGTTACACATGATTCCCCT
This sequence comes from Pythium apleroticum, assembly GCA_023337875.1. NCBI lineage: Eukaryota > Oomycota > Peronosporomycetes > Pythiales > Pythiaceae > Pythium > Pythium apleroticum. The sequence continues at coordinate 2,508 of JAADXN010000050.1, read as the reverse complement.
AGCCCGTAGAGCACCCGGAAATCCAGCGAAATTACAGCGAGTGTCCCGATCAGGAGCAGCCTGGGAACAGCTTCCCAGGGTGGGAAGTTCCCACCGTCCGCAGCGTGGATCAAATGACTGCAATGCAAGGAGTTCAACGCGATGAACATACTTTACTGAAGATGTACACTGTAGTTCGTGGTGGATTTTCCCCGCGACGATTTTGAGAGACTGGAGGAGACGAACGGATCAGAAGCAGACACCTGTGTCTCGGGCCTGATGGGGCTCATCTTCGCCGTCCGTGCGATGCACGGAGGTCACCAGTGCATTGGTCATCGAGAAGACGTTTGTGACATAGTATGCGACCCGAGTACAGCGTCCAGCCCACAGGTGGCGTCCGCTGGACGTGAACAAAACACACACGTGTGACTGGCTCGGGGTTCGTAGGCACGCGCAACACCGCTTTGAGCCTGCCTTTTGTCCACAGTTGAGTCCATTCTAAACAACATTCCGGCGCGATACCGTACTGTACTGTCACCGGACGCCATGATGTCGGCGATGTCGGTCCTTGTCGTCCAATCCGAATGTAATCTCCATGGTTAGAACAGACCACCTCTGCTCCATGTTCTTCAGCGTTCAGCTGTAGCTGCTTCCTCGCAAATTTCTATGAATCGAAGATCACCGTTACAACGACTTCTTGTCAGGAATCATTTCCCAAGCGATGGGCCACGACATCCCGAGGTTATCGTGTTCACAGGTGGATCACATCGAAAAGAAGGATCCACGGCTCCTGGCTGCGCTTGGACTCCATCCGGGCGGCCCCTGCGCGTTGCAGGGGTCGTCAAATTCGCTTGAGTCGTTTGAATACAAGAAGAGAAAAAGTCCCCCAAATTCAGTACACTGGCCTCACTTGGCGTGACGAGTCGTCTGATCAAAACTTTCGGTCAGGTGTCCATCCCAAAGGTTCCTTTCACCTTCAAAGCTCAGGTCATCGTTCAAAAAACCTCACACGGGAGGTGGATCACGAGAAAGTGCAACGGGATCTTTGAAGTTGATCCTCGAAAACAGAGCATACCATTACAATATCATTTACAAACGGTTATCAAATATTCCAAATTACAATGGAGCTGGAGATCACTCCAAAATGATCAGAAATCTAAGGGTTTTATTCATGCATAAGTCGTGTGGGATGGCAAACGGAGAGTGTTCATCCGTCTCTTCGTGCGTCGGAGCCACCGATGCCCTCTTGCAGCACGTTGGCGACGACGAGCGTAGTCAAGTCCTCGATCTCTGTGTCGTTCAGATCAAGCGCACAATCGCGCAGCTCATCGCCAACGTCTTCATCCTTGAGCGGATAGAATGGCGTTGTCGCTGGTGGCTTGTCGATGCCATCGTCACTGTCGTGCTGGCTCTGTTGGCCGGCATCCGCGTCGTCTTCGCTGCCCGACTGCTTCATCGACCGCTTCTTCTCGTCAGTCCGCTTCTGGTTTTCGTTGGCCTTGGTTCGGTGCATTTGGCACAAGTTGTGGAGCTGTCCATTGCGCTTTGTTGCCCGCGCGTTCTCACAGCGTGAGCCAGTGTATCGACATCGCAGTTCGTGTGGGGCGTTCATTCCGCACCACTGACGGCCGCCGTCGAGAGCTTCTGCTGTTCGCAAATTGAGAAATGGACCGCGACGTCTAGGGCGGTAGGCTGGCGACTGCGTCTGCAAAGTGGCTGGGGGTCCAGTCCCGTGCAGCGGCTTGAGGTCTGCCACCACATGAGCTGGGCTTCTTTCGCATCTAAGTCATCCTAAGATCGTCAGATGACCAGTCGCCTGACCCTAGAAGCATAGTGCAAAGCAGCGCGGCTGCACAGCTCTGCATTCCACCAGAAGCGTGGGACGTGCGGTTGGTTTCTGCCGTGCGGTCCAACTTCCCACGGACGCCACGTTTTCGAACAGCTACAGGCCCTGTAGTACAGGGCAGCGTCAAATGGCTTCCTAATCGAAAGAGTTTAGACACATCTCATCTGCGCTTCCATACAGTACGGATCTACACGGTACAGTGCAGTACAGTGCAGTACACTGTACTTCTATGCAAAACTTTGGCCGCAACGAGAAATCCGATGCAACTGTCTGCCAGTTGCGCGGCAGATCCGGAGATCCTGGACCTCTCACAATCGCACTAACTTTCCTGCAGTGATCCAAGCTGTGGCGTTCATCTTCACTGCCCAGGACTTCGCGTCGTTCGGTTTGGATGGGACCCCACCCAAACGCCAGCACGCTTGCCAGTTCGCAGGTGTCACACAACGAAAGTTGAGACCCAACTTGAGTCACCCACGCTCAGTGTCGGGAAATCAGACAAGATGGCTACAATCAGTGCCCCGGGCACTGATTGTACGGGCACTGCCCGGACATTTCGGATCGCCGACGTTGGTGAAGTGATCTCCTGGTCAGTGCGGTCGCATGGAACAAGAGACCCTACATTTCAGAAATCTGCTCGCTACGCAGCCTGCGATACCCGTCCGCAGCTGCTCAAGTGTCCCACT
>JAADXN010000049.1:0-62457 GCA_023337875.1 Pythium apleroticum | reverse complement strand
TGGACTCGGGATGAGTCGCTTGGACACGAGCTGTCTCGACCTGCCTCGATAGTTGACGAGCCAGAGCACGCCTGAGCCTCCACTGCCGATCACTCTCACGTCACAAACGTCGACCGCGTTGAGACGGTGTGATAGCATGTCTTCATCTCGCCACCATAATACGGCCCGAGGAGGACTGGAGCTCTCTGCGAGAGTGCTGCTTGCATCGTCGGTGTCACTCATCGCCCCATAGCTCGATGCTTTATCTGCGTCCGTCCGCCATCGTTTGAGAACAATGATCACGACAACCACCGCCACAAAGACAGCCAACGCAAAGCCCCCCACCGCCAATGTAGTCACCAGTGGCACACTGCTGGTCGTGTTGTTCGTGGTCGTGTCTCCTTTCCTCACTGGAGATGTCCGCTTGTTCACCGTGGAGTTCAGATATGAGTCACCAGCACTGCTAGACGAGTGCGAGGGCTTCCCACTTTGACTGCCCCCACTCGAAGAAGTGGTTGGAAATGAAGATTTTCCGCTTGGATGTACTGTGGCGGCAGGTGTCGCAGTTGTCGTGCCTCCTCCATTGCGTGGGCGGGAGCGTGGCAGCAGGGGTCCTAAAATACAGTATGGAATATATTTGCGGGCAGATCCAGGCAGTAATCAAAGCGGAAATACAGCCCACCACAATAATCCATATTGCAATAATATTCTCAGTATTGTTCACATTTTCACAGTCACTAGACTCAATCCACAACATTTGCCTTCAGAAGTATTCTCGTCCGAAATAGCGCTGCAGCAACAGTGGTCGCTTCCTAGCCATACTCATGAAAGAAAATGCATTTTTTGTCTTAAATCTGCTGGAAAAACGTCGGATGGGGGTTGTCGCCATCGCTCAGCACTCGGGAATCGTGTCTGACACGGTCTTCGAACAAAATAAAATATTACTTAGGCAATTCTGCATTGTATTTTTGGCCGACTTTCACAATAATCCGTATTTCAATCCGATTTATTGCGTAATATTTTTTATTGTATTACTGTTTAGGACCCCTGATCTGGGCGTGTTGCTTCGCCCCGAATGACTGCGCACACATCGTGTCCACCGCAATACTCACGCCACTCATTAACGTGGCAGATATGAGGCTACCTGCCACGTCAGACAAGCTGTTCCCAGCGATGAGTGTGCTCGATAACTCGCTGGAAACATTGCCATAAAGCATGCTCATCGCAATTCCCGCGAGTGTCTGCGCGATCATTGTCACAGTCTGTTCGAACACGACGACGTCAGTGTGAACTGGTCCAAGTGAGCATCAGTCGCATCGACTTACCATGGGTAGCGCCATCTTCCACAGGCTTATAGCCTCGGCTTTCGTAGTGTCCAGAGCTGGTGCCTCCTGGTCTGCGCGCAAAGCCTCAAGCTCTTCTTCGTGGAACTTGCGGTCCAACACCGACAGATCCACCGCCACGTCCACGTACGCAGTGGTATCACCAGCCTTGAGCACCAACGGCGTGGTCTCACTTGCATGGCTGCTTGCAGGCCGTGGAGTTGGAGCTCGCGCTTGCGCAGCAACTTGTTCGAGTTCTTCCTGGAGATGGTTCTGGATGGGCTCGTCAAGCAGGACGAGGATCTCGTCCTGAACTTGGCGGGTGACGTCCATGGCACCGGCGAGAGGTTGGCGTGCGGCGAGAAGAGGACTTGGAGGAGAGGACGCAAATGCAGGAATGAGCTCTGAGCTCCTCTTGATACTGAGCAAAGTGCGGCGGCGTGGCCTCGCGGTGGACAGTTGAGCTCTTCAATGAGACCTACCACCATTCCTACGGAAACGCTGGAATGATGGTGATCATGGAATGATGGTTTCGTTGACACGTGGGTACAGTTCTGACAGAAAGACAGTACAGTCAAACCTCGAATTTGCACACCATACTGATATATAGGTGAGAGAGGTAGTATTATTTGTCAAGATACAAATATCAATCGAAGACGGTCCGGCCTCGATTTATTTAAAGAATTATATATGGGCTGACGGGTGTGCAAACGCAAGGTCTGACTGTACGTAGTCAGGAATCCGGCTCACACAACATCGTGGCGTATGATTGACTACAGTATCAGCACTACAGTGTACTGAACGGACGCATCACGTTCCGAGCTTCTTTTCCACGATGCGTGGCGTGCCAGTATGAAGATTGTGGATAACCCACCAACACGATCCCGCGGCGACTACTGCTGCTGCGGCTGGCACGCCATCGCGATCTCTGTGTACACGACTTGGTAGTGGCCGCGATTCCGGATAGACGTGTGGTCGCCAGGCACAATGTCCACGTAACTCGCGATACTTGGCTCGTAGTTGCTGTGAGACTTGGCTTTTGGACCAATGACCTCCTGCAACTTGTAGCAAGCGCCTTCTAGGTAGTACGTGTCCTCGGTGCCACAAACGACGTGGATTTTGTTCTTCAAGCGGTCAAGTAGTGGCTGGCCACCTGCGCGAAGCTGCTTGACGATATCGAAGCGCGACCAGTACGCCACGACGGCAGGATCGATGATACCCGTCACCTTGTCGAAGAGAGGGACGGGCAGGCCGGTCTTGCTGTCGCGAGGGCCGAAGACAGCACACTACATGTGAGCACGGATGGTTAGAAACTGATGTGCGAGAAGAGTAACAATACAAGGAGATAGATCAAGTGTACGTACGAAAGCATCCCACTGTCCACCGTTGCCGTTGGCGAACACTCGCTCGACCAAATTCTCGTTGCGAATCGTGCACGTCACGTCACCCTCCGCTCGGCTCGTCGGGTACGGCCGTCCATACGGATCCCAGAACATGTTCTTTGCCTCGTATATGTTGACGGCCTGGAAGCTGCTGAAGTCGACTGGATCCGGAGCAGAACTCCACGTGCCACCGAAGAAGTCCGGGTTCTGGATCTGAAGCCACAGCGTCGACCAGCCACCACTCGAATGGCCGTGAAGGAAGCGACCAGTGCTCGCCTTTACCATGGCAAACTTGGATTCCAGGAACGGAATGAACTCGGACACGAGGGCCGTTCCCCACGGTCCATTGCACTCCGTGTCGGCAAACGACGTGTGGCCAAACTTGAAGCGCGAGCCCAGCGTCACACGGATCATCGGCGTTGGCCACTCGCCGATCTTCCAGGCATCACCCATTTCTGACGACAAGAACGCGCGCGCTCGATCCGCGTAGCTCTCGGTGCCCGTGAAGCCTTCGATGTAATACACGGTGGGGAACGCTGCGTCCGAGGTGCGAGTGTGGTAGTCCTTCGGCAACACGACGGACGCGTACATGAACACATCCTTCTGGTGGTACTCGCTCAATAACTCGCTCTTGAACTCCACGTGCTCGATCCACTCGTTTGAGGTCAGATCCATGGTCTCTGTGATCACCTGGAGCGCAGATACAGCACGGTTAGCTGTCGTTCTCAATTTCTTGACGACTGTTTGGAAACGTACCTGATCCGCAACGACGTCGATGACACTCTGGTTCCCAGTGAGTTCGAACTTCACAGCGACTGGCTTGCTGTAGTGGTTGCCCACACACGAATTCGCGTCCGGATCATCCAGGTCTAGCCGAGAGAAACCACCACATAAGTATGACTGCAGAGGAAATCAACTGATCGCGATGAGGACTCACTCTGGCTGAAGAGCGCTTGCACGTAGAGCTCACGCGAGAACGCCGACAGGTCGTTCGGAACGAACGCCAGCGCCTCGGGCATCGAGAACTCCGTACTGTCGAACTCCACGACGTCATTCGGCTGCAGGTCCAGCACGTCCTTGGCGAAGAGCGGCTTGAGCGTATCGAGATCAAAGGCCTCGAAGCGCGGCTCCGGGTCACTGGCAGGTGCGAAGAACAGCACAACGCGGCCATTGCGGATGGCCTCCTTGCCTGGGTACTGCACGCGAAACACGAAGCTCGCCGAGGTAGAGCCCTACAATAGACGTACTACTTCGTCAATTCGGATACAAATGCTGCGTCTGCACACGTCGCATATCACACCTCTGGGTAGGAGTAGTACGTCTTCGCGCGGCCGGTGTGGCGCGAAAACGACGGGAACACTTTCTCGAGAACGCGGTTCATGGTGTCGTGTGTTGATGGCGGGAGAATTCACAAATGGGATCGCTGTGGATACACGTCCGTCTACAGGTCAAACAGAAACAGCAGAGACCCGGCTTTACGTCAGCAAATGCCAGCGTGGACGCCACAAGAACGTTCCTTTGGGGAAATCGGCGTGACAGGCGGCGCTGTCACGCGACTCCACAGACGCTTGCATCGGACGCCCACGCACCTGATGGATCACGCGTTTGCAGTTGTAGGATGTCAGAGGACGCGCAGTCGAAGCGGCTTGAACTTGCGCGAGAAGCTCGACGGGTTCTTGTGGACCTGGCGAGTGTGGAGTTCGTACGTCAGCATGACCAACCTCTAATAACGCATTTTCTCCCAGATGTACGTATCGCGAACTAGAGGATAGTATGATCACCCTCGATTTCTTCATATTGTCTTATTTTTGCCGTGTCGTTTCATCGAGTATCAAAGGATTCTTCATAATCACACAACAGAGGTTTGACTCGTATTGTAGAACAGAGGATACGCAGTACTCTATCGGAGGAAGACAAGGCGAAAATGATGCCAACAAGCCAGATTCCCAGGAAGAGTCCACGCGGATCGCCGTCTCCATCGGCCGCTCAGCGATGTTGCAGGGAGATCTGCACGCCACGAGCGGCAACAGCAGTGACTCCAGTGGCCTCCTCAGACGAATGCGTCGCGTTTTGCGCCACATCGGCTTCTTCGTCTCCACGAGCGTCGCCGCCGTGTGGCGTCGCGGATGCCTCGCGAATGTACGGCGTCTCTGTGGACTGCGTACCGCTGCAAGCGCTGCGTCCCACTGGACGCCATTCTCAGGCACGCGCCGTCGCCTGAGCTCGTCAATGGAGTTCTTGGAACAGTTCCGCAACGGCCCGGAGACGCAGAGCGAGTGGAACTTGCTGCTGTGGCGCATTACGTTCCCGATGATCGCGCTCGTGATCTTCACGCTGCTGGCCGTGCTGGGCAAGTTCGGCCACCGCATCTACTCGTTCGTGGTGTGTCCCGTATGGTACTTCAGCCAGTTCGTGCTGGTCGCGCATCCGTTTCTGCTCGTGTTCAAGTTCAACGAGAGTGACGCGTCGATCCGCAAGCGGATCTGGCAAGTGCTGGCTGTGGTCAGCATGGCCATCAGCGCCGCCGAGTGGTTCCTGTCATCGCCGCCCGACGCGTCGCCGTCGTCATACTCGCGTCTCGGTCCATCAGCGGCGTTCTCGGCCTCGATCCGCGCGCGGTTCCTGCGGCATTCGTGGATTGTGGCCAACACCGTGTTCGGTGTCGTCGCGCTGGTCGCTATCCCACGGTATTTCTATCTGCAGAAGCGCACCGTTGCAAGAGATGGCAATGCGGCGTTCGACTCACGAGACACGGCGTCACTCAGGGCGTCGCCGTCCGCCACCACGCTGTTTATCCCGTTGTCGCCGGGGCTCACGAGCCCGACGCCACGATCCACGAGCACTGGCGGCCACCACGATCCGTTCCAGGACGACAATTTCAGTCTGAATTCGACGACGACGCCCAGTGGAAGCAGCAATACGAGCACCAGTCGGCCCTACTCGTCTGTGATCGTCACCTCCGCGCCATCAGCGTCTGTCACGTCAACGGCATCCACGCTCGTGATGATCAGACACCGCACGCGCGCAGTGTTCATGATCACGGCGAGTTGTGCGATTCTCGTGTGGATCGCCATGTTCTCGTCGTACAGCTCGATCAAGGCCGTGGAGATCATCTCCAAGTACTGGTTCACGGTCTACCTGTTCTCACCGATCGTGTGCGCGCTGCTGATCTACGTCCTGCGTGGACACACGTTGAGTGCGCTCGGAGCCCACGCCTCGTCGTCGCTGGCGTCCACTTCGTTTGACTTTGTGGCGATCTACTCGGTAATCATCGTCCACCTGCCCGTGTTTCTCGGCCATCTCTGCTTCCGGTTGTTCACGATCATTGAGCTCGCCGACCCAGCGCATCCTGCACATGCGGAAGCACGAGGCATAGAGTTTGCGGGGGCTGCAGGCAGCGGTAGTGGCGTGAATTTCAGCGCATCGACGTCGTGGATGAAGCTCGGCATTTCGATTGTGTATCTTCTCGTGATGCAGACGTACTTCTACGTTATGACTCAAGTGGTGAACGCCATGGCCGAGCCCTTCGCGCACCCGTCGCTGTTGTACTTGGGCCAGCTGTACTACTACCTCTTCTGGTACGTGCTTGTCGGCTCGGACACGCCGATCGACGCGCTGTACTGGGGGATGCTGCTCGTGAACAACATCCACATCGCGTTCCTGAACACGGGCATCTATGCAGACGTGAAGCAAACGTCGGTGTCGTGTTTTTCGATGCCATTGTTCATGGGCAATGCGAATCTCTTCCGCGGCGCGTCGATGGCGATGTGTTTTCGAGCGACGACGCTCACCATGGCAAACGTGACAGCGAGCAGTGCCGCTGCCTGCAGAGGTGCCATTGGGAACGGCGACGGAAAGCGCTCCCGATCGAAGAAGGCCGACGCACGTGAATCCGCTCGGGCCGGTTTCACTTCGGGTGAGGACGACGACGCTGCAGTTGACTTGTTCGCAACCAGCAGCGACGCCGAAGACACGGAGGCAGGCGGCCAAGGAACGGTGTATCGCGCGAGTCGTCATAGTTACAAATCGGGATCGAGTTCTCAGGGTGACGTGGGCGCGAGCGACGACGTTTTGTCACGTGAAGATCCAGCACAAAAGGCGCTTCGGCTTTCTCCAGGCAAGCGAACGGGTGCGTGGTCGGCGTTGATGGGTGCATTGCCAGCGAGATCGCTGTTCGCGTTTGGCGCTGGTGCATCTACTGCCGTCGCAACTGGTGCTGCCTCAGCTACTTCATCGTCTGCTACAATCTACTTCACGCAGTGCCCATGTGGAAGCGGTGGCAGTGTCGATACTCGATCGAGCACGTGCACGTGTACGCGGAACAACAGCGACCACGCTGCAAACTGCGGTGACACTAGCACTCATCGATCTGGGGTGACGACTTCTCCGACAGTTCAGGCAGCAGTTCCGGTGTTGAAGTCTTCGTCGGTAGCAACCACCGAGCAGCTTCGCCCGTTGTACTTTCTCATGAAGCTTGCTGAGCAAGACAATATGGCCGACACGACTGCGCTCATTCTCGTGCCGTCGCTTCTCACTCTGCTTGCCGTGCTCGACAAACCATCCCAAGGATTCTCGATCATCGCTGACCAACTCAACCTGTGGGTTCGCTGCGTGTTCATGTTCGCTGGTCGTATGGGCGGAGCATATCTAGCTCGCGAGATCTTCACGTACAAGTTGCGCTCTCGCCTGCGACAACAATCGGGCGGACGAGGCCGCAGTAACCGAGCCGTTGAAGAAGCAATGCAGCTGAACAACCATATTGAAGGCGTATCGACCCGACTCTGGATCCAGCGGCTCATGCTGCAAGACTTCCACCGCCACTTCTGGTATTTGACGATCGTGACGATCGTCGTCACATTCGCGTGCTTCGAGCGCATGGAAATTCCGGCGCGGTTCGCGTTACTGACGTAGCCGGTTGCAATCTCAAGAAAGTGAACAAGAGAAGTCCAAAAGAAGAGTTGGTGGCTGTGTGGATTTGATATGAAGATTCAAGGAAGGAACACGCAGTGTATGATGGAAGGGAGGAAGCGTCTACGTCGATGGCGGGGGAGGCAAATGCGACGGTGGCGGAGGCAGTGTGACCAGCGAAGCTGGAGGACCCGCAACCTCAAGGTTGAAGTCTTCGTGGTGGTGGTGGCGAGGCGTCGGAGGGTCGACTGAAACCTCGACGCCGACAGAAGCCGCGATGTCTGCGATCACTTTCTCTTTGCGCACCCATCGTCGTCGACGCACACACCGCCCGACCAGCTTGTTCAACTTCTTCTTCAGGCGGCGACGCTCCTTCGCTGACAAGTGTTTCTGCCGTGTGATCTCGGGATCGCGCAAGAAGTCCTTGAACTTGGTGGCATACTGCCACTGGTCCGAGCCACCGAATCGATTGTCGATCATCCAGTCGCTGAGATCGAACGTCCATGCGCCGTCCGACATCTCCGAGTTCGTGTAACGCGGAGGATCGGTGATGAACAAGTGGCCCGGAAGCGACGAGCCCCAGCCAGCGAAGATCTGGAAGCGTTGGATCTCGTACACGGCCTGGTCGTCAATTGGCATGGCCTTGATCTTGTCTTCAAAGGATTGAACGTCTTCTTCTCCGGCGCGGGGCGACTTGGTTGCGAAGCGACGTCCAATCACGTCGACGACTTGTGTTACTGGCAGCACGAGGTCTCGGAGTGGGTTGATGAAGCGGTCTTCCAAGATCTGGGTCGAGAACGCGAAGCCTGTGTACGCCTTTTGGCGATCCATGACAGCAGCCGGGCGATTTCCACTCGGCGAGGCGGACGCCAATTGCTCCAGCAGCTCAAACTGTGGCTTCGGCTGCATCAAGTCGGCTTCGAAGAGTTGGTATCGGAGATCAGGAGGTGTCCACTTTGCGAGGTCTGGGTCGGTCTTGCACTTGTGGTGTTCCTGGAGAACGTGGTAGTACTCCGGGTACATCTCGCGCTTGAACGCCTTGAACAGGAAGTCGCGACCGAGGCACAGCAGCAGCGTCAAGTAGATCACGAGGTAGAACTCGCTCAGCGTGAAGATGTACGGGAACGCGATGTCCGACACCAGCGTCGGTAGACCGACGGAGATGATGTACGCGCACACGAACCAGAACACGAAGGACCCGACGAACGCGATGGCTGTGACAACGTTCCACGTCACGATGTTGAGTGCGAGCTTGGCCCAGCCAACGATGATCATGGCGCAGTACGACATGCCACCGCATACGTCGCGTGAGTACGAGTTGCCCTGGGAATCGATGTACCCGACAAGGAATGCCGGCACCAGCGCACACACTGAGCCTTCGTACAGGGCTTCCAAGATCCACGCGGCGAAGATCTTCAAACTGAACTGTTCGCCCTGCGCGCCAGCGTAGTAGAGACCCGGGAATTTGTCTGCGATGTACGCGGGCACCTCCTGTTCGAGTACGCCCACGACGGCGATTGGTAGCGACGTCCAGAAGATGTTGTAGCCGTTGATCCACATGTTGTTGTAGTACAACGTTCCGGAGCCGCCGCTCAGCGTACCGAGCACGAAGCACGCGCAATACAAGATGATGTTCTTGTACACGACGTACAGCGCGAGCTTCGCCATGCGGCGGTAGTTCCAGTGGCCGTGGATCAGCAACAATCGCTTCAAGAACCGGAACTGCGCGATCGCGAAGTCACTCGAGTTGACTGCCTGCATGCCTTCGTGGCCCGAGATGCCGATACCGATGTGGGCCTCTTGGATCATTCCGACATCGTTTGCACCGTCGCCGATCGCGAGCGAGCGGCAGCCAGGGATGTTCGTCTTGTACAAGCGAACGACTTGAGCCTTCTGCTTGGGAGACACACGGCAGCAGATCACTGCGGCGCAGTATTGCGAGACTTCGAGGAAGAGATCGCACAGCACTTGGTGGTTGAAGACCATGGTCAGCGAACGGCCGTCGATGACGATGGCCTGTGAGCGGCTGCTCCCTGACACGCCAGCCTTGCTCTCGCCTCGAAGCTGCTTGCATCGCGCGTACAGCAAGTCGTACAGCTTAGAGCTTGTCGGGTAGGTGTCCGGATTGAGGATGAGCCGCTCCATGTCGTTGTTGAGCAACTGGCAGGCAAAGCCAATGTTGATCGCAGTCTCCTCCTTGTCGCCCGTCAGAATCCAGATTTTGACTCCGGCGCGCGCCAAGTCGGCGATCGTGGAGGTTACTTGGTCCTGAAGGCGATCCTCAATGGCAGTCGCACCCAGCAGTTCCAGTCCCATTTCCAACGACTCCTCCAGCTCTTCGATGTGGTTCGGCTCGCCTAGCTTCTGGCGCTGCACCTGCTCCAGATCGGACAGCGCGTTCTTGTACTCTCGTGACCATTCCAAGTACGCCGCCTCGGGAATCTCCTTTTGCGCAATGACAAGAGTCCGCAGGCCTTCGGTCGCGAACCGCTCAAGGTGTTGTGTGGTGATGTCGACAATCTGTTGGTCGCAGTTTTCCGGGTGAAGTCGCGCAAAGATAACCGAGTCAGCTCCCTTCGTCAGTAGCACGATGCGCTTGTCAGGGGTGCGAACGACCACGGACATTCGCTTGCGCGAACTCGTGAAGTCGATCATCTCCAACAACTCGTACTCGACTTCCTTGCCTGGGTGGTTCGGATTGCGGATCGACACGGAGCCATTTTTGCGGGCAATGAACTCGTATCCGAAGAAACGAGCACCCGAAACGAGCGCCAATTCGTCAGGCGACGAGGCTGAGAACTTTGGCGCACCCGTCTCCTCGCTGTGCTCGAGCACGACCGAGTGGCACACAGCCAAGTGGACCAAGAAGGTCTCGATCCACGCAGCCTGGACCGGGTTGTTTCGGGGATCCGAGTCGCGCTGGTACTCGCCCTGTGGGTCGACAAAGTGGACGTTCTCAAACTCCTTCTCGAACGGCGTGTTGTCAGCCAAGAGATCGCTCGCAGAGAGGTCTTTGCCGAGACGGCGCACGGCCTCACGCCCGATCTCCGTCGTACCACGTCCGTACGAGACGCCGTGGATCGACATCTTGCGGAAATCCATCTCGTTGGCCGTGAGCGTACCCGTCTTGTCGCTGAAGATGTGTGTGACCTGACCCAAGTCATCGTTCAAGTCGGCGTTACGAACGAGTGCCGGCGTGTCGGTGACTTCGTCGTACATGTGGAGGTCGCGGTTGAGGAAGAATGTCTGGTAGGACTTGACGATCGCGACAGTCACGTAGAGCGTGATGGGCACGAAGGACGCGATGAGGATCCAGTAGTAGCCCATGTACACTGCCCAGCCCACGATGTCGTTGCGGAACGGCGCGGCGCCGCTGAGATCGTGGAGCAGCAAGTACGTGGCTCGGTCGTAGTTCTGCGCGACCCAGATAGAGCAGAGCACAGCTCCGAGGACGCACAGAAGGATCAGTGCGGCCATCAAGATGCCGATGCCGCGGTTCACAATCATCAGGATCTTGCTCGTCTTCGTGGGCGTCTCGCTCGACGACTGCATGATCTTGGTGTCCTTGCCAGTGTTGAGCACGAGGCCGTACACGTACGGTGTGTTACGGATCACCGAGCCACGCAGCGCAATGTTTTTCAAGTCGATGGGGATCGTGTGACCCTTGTGGGGCTCGAAGCGTCCTGAAAAGTTGTTGACATCGTGGTTCGGCTGCTCGAAGATGACACGTCCAGGCAAGTTGCCCAGCGACCGAGGATCGTTGAGCTGTGAGAAAGTACAGCTCAGTGCCTGGCGGATCTTGAGGTTGGTCTCACCATCGAGCGACTTGGTCTCCACAAAGCAAATGCCCACAGGCATTTGCGGGTCGGGTTCGGAGACGGCAAGCAACAAGATATCAGCAGGCACGGGATCGTAGTTGCACACCTTGAGAATGTCGCCGACGCGGACGTCGCACCAACTGATCTCGCGGAAGCAGGACGGATCGTTGCCATCGAACACGCGCGTGGGGCGAGCGTTCATCTTGGTATCTGCGCGGTGGCGAGCGCTGTCTTCGATGGCAGCGAACACGGCGTCGATCGATAGCACTATCAGCAGCACCATCCACTGGTACGGCAGCCCCTGCGTCGACGAGATTGCCGGGATGATCTGCCCGGCACCCACGAGCAGGAAGTAGAAGTTGGCCACCTGCGAGAGCCGTGCGTAGAAGAACCGCGGGATGAAGTTCCACTTGGTGTAGCGGGCCGTGACGACCTTGTTGTCGCAGAACTCGAGGTTCTTGGCCGGGTGGTTCACGTACACGACGCGCGAGCCGAGCTCGGACAGCGCAGGCATGACCATACCAAGAGTCCCAGTGATACTTCCAGTGATGCTCCCGCCGTTGGAAGACAAGATGGCCGTGCTCGCCGTGATGTCGCCGTTTTCCAGCGAACGGTACGTCGCATCCGACTCCATAGAGACGTCGCTGCGGTTTGACTCGGCACGCAGGCGCTTGTGTGACGGAGGCGCCGGCGGCGGTGTCACCGCGCCGTCCATTTTCAGCTAGAGATGTCGCAGCTCCGTCGGAAACGCGTTCTCAATGTCGTGGCTCTGGTGAAGACAGGTTCTGATCACGACTCAAGCCTTCGGCGCCTCAAAGCAGACAGAAGCCACGAAGCGGAACGAGGCGAGCTGAGCCAAGAGCTGGCCACGCCCAAGAGCTACCAGAAAAGCTCCGGAAGCTCTCGACTGGACGACCACGGGATGGAGCCAATGCCCCCAAACTAGCATTCTCCAGCCGCGGTGCAGGGCTTTGTGTTGTTTACGCTGGTATGTGAGGTGTCGATGCTAAATGCAGCGAGCCTTTGCGCGATCCGATCGTTACGTGCCAGGTCAGGGCCATTTTTGGGATGCTTGTGGATCGCCTGAGATCTATTTCGTGCGGCCTGCGGCTTCAACATGCCGCGGCCTTTGCGTCAAAGGCCACGCAGCCCTCGAGATTATTTTTACGATGGATGAGGTCTGCCTGATTCTTCTCGCCGCCCAGACACAGATCGCTTCAGGCATTCACGGTATCATACGGTAGGTTCCGAGCATGAGACGGTGTGACGTGCATACGGTACCTTCGTGGCCTTCGAGAAGCATCATCATTCTCAAGACCCAGCAAACCTAAAGTGCAAGAGTCTTCACTACGTATTTCCAACTGCAGCGCAGACGACGAAAAAATGCGGGAGAAGGAGAACGAGAGGGCGGGAAATAAATAGACACGAGCCAAAACACGATTTGGACTCTCTTACGAAAGGCGGCAGCTACGCTACCTTAGAGCTTGCCTTGGATCTTGGCCAGCAGCGCCGTGCCGTCCTCCTTGGAGATCATGGTCTTTCCGGCAGGCAGCTTGAGCACGCCGTCGTCCTCGAAGCGCGGGATCACGTGGATGTGCACGTGGAACACGGCCTGGCCCGACGCCGGGCCGTTGTTCTGGATGATGTTGATGCCGTCCGCACCCGTCGCCTGCACACAGTGGAATGTTTTAACATTTGGCAGCTTTCTTCTGAGCTGCTTAATGATCAATCGTACGTACCTCCTTGACGGCCTTGGCCAGGCGTGGCAATTCGCGGAAGAGGTTGGCCGCTACATCCGCAGGCATCGCTACGACACCAAACAGGGAAAGATGTTATCAAAACCACAAGTTGAAGCCAGCGATAGGAAGCCCGGCAGATCGCGTACTGTCAACGGTGGCGTAGCCACGAGCCTTCGGGATGAGCAGCGCGTGGCCCGGCACGAGCGGGAACGCATCGAGGATCGCGAGCACGTGCTCCGTCTCGAAGATCTTGTAAGAAGGGATCTTGCCCTCGATGATCTTGGCGAAGACGTTCTCGCTGTCGTACGGCACCGACATTATGGATGGATCCTTTGGGCTTTCGATGAAGGAAATGGGCGATCCGCTGCTTTTTGACATTCGTAGCTCCTCACTCCCTCGTCAGAGTGACTCTCTATTTCATCCAATACGATCCGGTATTTGACGATTAATAACCAATAGAAAGTAGCTATCTGACATTGATGTCATAAGTCGTAGTCACCAGACATTTTGCCTCGAGGGTGTCGATCATTTTCGAGGGCGTTGGCCGAGACCAAACCAGCAAGAATTCTCACAACTCCGACCATGGCGCTTCCCGTGGACCGCGCGCAGTCGAATGCCATGAACCTGCAGGTGCTGAAGCGCCAGGACGAGTCGATCATGGACATCGTTGACATGGCCAGCCACGTGGTCGTCTATGAGTTTGACCAGGGCCCGGCGCAGTGTTGGGTACGTCCAATGTCACTGTGACTACATCGAGTGGACAATGGCATTGTATGGGCGCGGGACTGACAGCTTCACTTCTATTGCTGGATAAACAGAAACGCAAGGACGTGGAAGGCTGTCTGTTTGTGGTGAAGAGGTATGTTCGTTTGTGTGCTTTTGCGAATGCCAGGGAAGGGAATGAGTGAGGCTCACTGGAGGGCGTTTGCATCATGAATGGTAGATATGCGTCCCCGCGCTTCCAGATCTTCGTGAACAACCGCCTGAGCACTACCAATATGACGATCCCAGTCAACAACAGCCTCGAGGTGGACAGCGTGGACACATTCATGATCTTGCGGAGTCCGGACGCGTCGGCTGCCGGCGGATTTGCGATCTACGGTTTGTGGTTCTACCCTGAGGAAGACAAAGAGAAGATCCTGACGCTACTGCAGCGGTATGTGCGTGATAATGTGTCTTGCTGTGTTGCTGAGTCTCACGATTGCTTTATGTTGATCGAATAGAATGGTGCGAACTGTGAACGAGCCGTCGGCACCGCCGACTCCAACGACGCAGAAGACGACCAAGCCAAAGCAGGTTGAAGTCGAGCAGCAGCCGCAGCAGCAGCCTGAACAGTCACAGTCCCCGAAGCCTCAGCAGGATGACCAGCAGCAACAGCCAAAGTCTCAGCGTCAGCCGCGTCAGCGATCGCAGAACGGGCGAGGCGGTCGCGGCCGCAACAAGCGTGACAGCAGCAACTCGAAGCCGACCACGCCTACCGCGATTTTGCAGCGCCCACAGGGTGAGGCTAGCGCTGAGCCATCGATGGAACCAGCGGCTCAGGCGCCGGTCTCCTCGGGTAACAGCAGCGGCTACACGCCGATCTCGCGAGAGGAAGGCATCGCTGCGGGAAACGCGATCCTTGGCATGCTTAGTGGCACCACCCAGCCAACTGTGTCCAGCACTAGCGGCCCAGTTCTTGCGCCACCTTCGTACGTGAATTCGGCTGCCGCGACGACTGTGGCCGTCCCGCAGACCCAGTCGCAGCCTCGATCGCGCGCGAGTTCGTCCCAGAACAACGGCCAAAACAACGCCGCGGTGAGCAAGGAGCAGCTCAAGCAGACGCTGATCGCGCTGCTGGACGAGCCGCAGTTCTTCGACCAGATCTACCACGCGTACGTCAATCGCGTCCCCGCGCGGTCGTAGATGGATGGATGGATGGAACCCCCCCAGTCAAGTGCTACTGTCCCGTGCAAATGGACTTTTGGTCAAGTGCGGCACGCTGTTACTTGTGTCAGGAGAATGTTAAACAACCGCATCGCCGGCCATTAGACCCTACAGGTAGACGCTGGCACGAGGCGGCCACGCCACGATGCTAGGAGGCAGAGAGGAATACACACGCCGTTTTCGCCTCCACCATTTCCATCAGTAGTGACATTGCTGGTCGGCTTTGACCTTGCAAGCCGTCAATTTCAAATTTGTGACATGTGATCTGGCTGATGAAGAGCTCATTTTTGCGAACATGGCGAATCCATTCCTGCGATTCGCGCTTGGCGCGGCCAGCGCCGCCCCAACTCCGAGTACTAGCGACCGCAAAAGCGAGTCTATTAAGACGGAAGATGCAGACGCCGTTCGTGCCTCGCCTCCCACGCGCAAGCGCAAGCGAGTCGTTAAGGCCGAGCCGCACAGCTCGCCGGACAGGCCGGTTTTGGTGGAACCGATGAAGGAAGAGCCGCAACTGGAGGCTCCTGAGGACAGGCGAGTCGCCCAGTTGGAGCAGATCGTGCAGATTCGTCGTAATGGTCCTCGCGCAGCTATTGACATCTACGGCACGCAGGCGTGTGTGTACAAACCAGAGACCACGGATCCCAAGACCCAGAGGTTCCACATATTGGTTGCTGCTTTACTCAGCTCGCAGACGCAGGACCCCGTCACCCACGCCGCCATGCACCGCATGCATACCCAACTAGAATCAAGCAGCGACGATAGCAGTGCTTCAACCAGCGACGAAGGCGGCCTTAGTATTGAAAAGGTGCGAGCGGCGTCAGTGGAGCGGCTTCAGGAGCTGCTCGTGCCCGTGGGGTTCTACCGTCGCAAGGCCCAGCAAATGAAGCAGATCGCAGAGACCCTCCAGGCTCAATACGACAGCGATATTCCACGCCGCCTCCCAGAGTTGCTAGCATTACCAGGCGTCGGGCCAAAGATCGCGCGCGTGATCTTGCTACTCGCATGGGACGAAGACGACCAAGGACTGATCGTGGACACACACGTCCACCGTCTTGCCCAGCGGCTCGGCTGGGTGGCCCCTGAGGACGTCAAGGTGCCTGACGACACGCGGAAGGCATTGGATGAGTGGGTGCCACGCCGCTTTTGGCGTGAGTTCTCTCGCAACGTCGTGGGCTTCAGCCAGAACGTGTGCCAGGCCGTGTACCCGAAATGCGTCGAGTGCGCCCTCGCGCCTTCGTGTCCGAGTGCGTTCCAATACAAGCATCCAAGCAAGGCCAAAAAGGCCAAGACAACCGAGAAAGGCAACTCGCAGACACCGAAGCCAGTAGAACCAGACGCAGTAGAGCTACAGTACGAAGTGGTGGGGGAGAGCAGCGATGATTTTGAATAAAGTGGTTGGTTGGTTCGAATTGTGGGTAGTTGTATTTACTGTATGTGTTGCAGAGTGGTGATTACTTGGACTCGCACGATCAGGCCGAGTTACGGTACACGGTGATAATGAGCCATGCACTTAGCATAAGCGTGCCGAGTGCGATGCGCTGCAGCGCTCTGTCGTGGAGCTCCTCGATCGCGTCCGTTGAGCGGCGGCGTGACCGCGTGAGTTCGTGCAGCGTCGTCACGCTCCGCAACGTGTGCGGGTCGTCCACGGAGACGCTGTTTCGAGAGTCCATCGCACGCAGCGGCGCGTACACTTTCGCGGTCTGCGAGCCCACGGCAGTCATAGGCCACAGGACTTTGGTGACCAGCGAGCGCAGCATCTCGGTCGGCGAAGGAGCTGCAGGCTTGAGCGAGATCTCGTCATACTTTCTTGGTCGCAGGAGCTGGTCGCTTTCCGACGCATACAGAAGGCGCGTCCCTCGCTCCATCTCGTGGTCTTCGTCATCACCGTCATCGCCCAGCGGATTGCCATCGCTGTCGTAGGAGTAGAAGCTCTCTCGACGGCCGATCAGCGGCTGCTTGAGCTTGTCCGAGTCGTCGTCCAGCACGCCAAAGCGGGTGCTGTAATCGTCGCCGATGGAGGCGTAGCGATACGCGCCGCTGGTCATGATCGCGCGCCACGTCTCCATGGGGCTTACTGGTCCCTAAGAAGGCGAGCGTGAGCGTGTGGGGCGTCGTGGAGGCTTGCGCAAATGCCGCCTTCTTCCCCCGTCGGCTTCTCTTCTGGAAGAAGCTTCTCGCTTCAACACGAAGTGTTACAGTCACATGTTAAAGAGGGGCGCTCAAGCGACATTCGTGCGACAATCGGTCCTCAGAAGGATCTACATTGGAAATAAGAGGCAGTCTAGCATTGAAACTGTTAGAATATAAATAAAGGGAGGTTGCGGTAGATTTGATGAGCAACGGGGAAAATGGAGGAGCTGCGGAGACAACTGGCGGCGCTCGATGCGGATCAAGTGAGGCAGCTACTGAGCGCGAGTGGCCATGACGCATTAGTGACCAGTGAGAAGCTTCCAGTGGGGGAAGATGCGCGTGAGAGTCACGCTGGAACTAGTGAAAACGTCGACGTAGCGGCGACGAAAGCGGCTGGAAACGCCGCCTTCAAGGACGGTCAATATGAAGCCGCGGTGGACGCCTACACGCAGTGCGTTCAGCTCCAAATACAAATTGCTACTCATACTATCTCACTTACAGCACCAAGTAACAGGTTATTGGCTTTCGTGCAGGTGCATTGATGCGAGTGACGGGATGGATGCGACTCTGTACTCTAACAGAGCAATGGCCAACCTCAAGGTACGATCAATCAACCAGCGAACTTCATGCAAACCGTGCGCTAATACGAAGTGAATCATACCCAAGCTTGAGCGATATGAAGCTGTTGTGGCGGATTGCGCTGTCACGATTGATATCGCTCCGTCCATCAAGGTACGCCGCCGTGGTCCACCTTCTCCATCTTGGTGTACCCATCTGAAATGCTCTAGTAACTTGTAGCCATTCCTGCGACGCGCAACTGCCTACAAAACTCTGCTCAATCCTTCACGCGCTGTCAATGACCTGGAGGCCGCGCTCGGCTTCGAGCCGGTGAATCGGGAGGCGCTTCGACTACTACATCAGATTTACCAGTCTCCTGAGACTGACCGACGAACGAGGCTGAAGGCGATCCTTCTGACTGCATTCCGTGGAGGATGGAAGCAAGTGCCAGTCAAAGGCAACCCCGCACCGCCTGCGCCCAATGGCCACGCGCTCTTCACAGTACCTGGCGATCTGCGCCAGCGAGTCTTTCTCCATGGAGGGCGATCGGTCCGCGACCAGAAACTTGGGGTGTTTGTGATGGACGACAGCGACTATAGCTGGGAACTGGCTTCGTCATCCGATGCGTCGCCTTCTTCTCGTGCGTGGCATACTGTGAGTCCTATTGCAGATGGTACGCTGTGTATGTACGGTGGCATTTCTGCTCTAGGAGAAGTCTCCACAGTGGATCTCGTGCGAGCAGTGTCGACTCCACGCGGCTTCAAGTTTGAGTGGCGTGCAGATTTGAAGACTACATCGGAAGCACCAGTCGCTCGCTCGGGCCATTCAGCAGCGTCGATCCACATAAGCAAGTGCACCATCGATGTCATCGTCTTTGGTGGCCGCACGAAGCGCGGGGTCTCAGATGAGCTGTGGATTCTTCGAACGGAGCACGGCGAGATGCAAAGCGTCGACTGGAAGCGTGCTGAATCCTCACAAGGGCCGTGGCCATCCGCGCGAGATGGCCACAGTATGGCCGTCCACAAGCAACCAGACGGGACCGAGCAGCTCCTCATGTTCGGTGGCAACGGGCAGCTCACCAACGACAAATTCAACGACGTATGGGTCTTCGATCCGGCATCGGGCCAGTGGACGGAGCTTTCATGCCACGGCGAGATCCCGGCTCCTCGTTCCTACCACTCAGCCCACATTATCGGAGACTTCATGATCGTTGTCGGAGGTCGCATGGTGGACGCGGAGGATTCCAGTGTGTATATGCTGGATATAGGTACGTTTTCATCGGCAAGGCGATGAGCGGGACATAACTGATCAACGATCTGTCCATAGAGAGCAAGGAGTGGTTCTGCGTGCCTATTCCGGAAAAGTCACGAATGATTCCTCGTGCGTGGCACGCGAGCATTCTTCACAAGGCAAACAGTGAGCTCTACGTGCTCGGCGGCGGCACGTTCAACGGGCCGTCACGTGATGCTGCAGTGCTCGATCTGACCAAGTTTAGAGAGATGATAAGCGGCCTGTGACTGGAAAAGCCGCATGCGTGGCTGAAATTGTGTGGGGATGAATCTAGAATTGGCTGAAGAATGGTGTTATACGCTACGATGGTCTTCTTGTGGATGGTGGAGCTCGCTCGGATCAAGACGCCTCGACCGGTGATGCCTCAGGCTCGTGGAACTTCTCCTTGACGTGGGTGTCGCAGCAGCGCGCCAGGTCTTCCATAACGTGCTCAGTCCCACGGAAGTCGTCTTCAACGCGCGAGTCCTTTCGGTGATTAAATGTCGGGTGCATGAACTGCGACGATGAGTTGCGAGGCGTCAGCTCGAGCTGACCGAGAAACATCGTCGCTGTGTTGGAGGAGGGGCTTCCAGACGGCACTGGGTCGCCAAGGATCGCGTGGCGATAGGAGGCTGCACAATGAACGCGTGGTGATCAGGACACAAAGCCAAAAAGAGGTGCCTATGTGTGAGTAATGCTCACCTTTGCGGTTCTTCCACTTGGTCATGACGGCTTCCAGACTCGAGCAGCCATCAAGAAAGTTCGGCAGCTCACCGCGAAGCCGGTTGTCCCGGAAATCCGACTCTTTCAGGTACTTCAGCTTGGAGATACAGCCTGGGATGCTTCCTTCGAGCGCGTTGTCAAATAAATAGAGGTACTCGAGATCTTCCAGGTCGCTGATGGACTCCGGGATGCACCCTGAAAGCTGGTTGCTCGACAAGTTGAGGAACTCGAGCGACTTGCACTTGCCGATTGACTCCGGAATGGGTCCTATTCCATCATAAGCCGCCTTAGGGATCAGACACTCATCTTCGTCGCACATTCTTCGAGTAGTATGCTCACCTGTGAACTCGTTGTTGCGCAGTGAGAGGAACACCAGCGACGTGAGCCGCCCAATGTCCTGCGGGATGGTCCCGGACATGCAGTTGCCTCGCAGACTGAGTTTGCCGAGCTTCTTCATGCTGGAGAGTGACTTGGGGATGCCGCCAGTGATGTTGTTGTGCTGCAGTTGCAGTGTGCGTAGCTGTTGGAGTTGACCGATCTCTTCTGGCAACGCACCTGACACAAACGTTCGCCTCAGTCAGACCTTCGACAAGTCCACAGCCTACTCCTCGCTTCACCCGTACCTGACAATGCGTTCTGATGCAGATGCAGCTCCTGCAAGTGCTCGCATTCGCACAACGACAGCGGAATGGATCCTGCAGCCACCATTCATCACCGACTATGAGCAGCCTTTCTCAGCTTCATTCCACCGCTCGCGATCGTACCTTCGAGGTCGTTGCAGCTCAGATCCACGCGCAGCAGCGAGTTGATCTTGCCGAGGCTTCCTGGGATCTGTCCTATTGCCGCAAACACCCATAAAGCTCGCACATTAGGCATCTCCATCGCATACTGGCGCCGTCGCATCCCGCCACCCTACCGTAGATGCGGTTCTTGGACAGATCGAGCACGCGCAGGTACGAGAAGCGCGCCACGCTCGCCGGCAATCGGCCGTGGAGCTCATTCGCGGGCAGCTCGATGGCGATCACGTGGCCCATCATCACCTCCACGCCGAACCACGTCTCCGGGTCCACCGTGGGCTGCTTCCAGCCGTGGCGGCGGCGCCACTTGTCGCCGTCAAGCGCGTCGTACAGCTCCACCAGCGCCTTCACCTCTTCCTCCGGGATGGAGCTCTGTCCGTGGCCCATACTGTCGTCTCGTAGCCGCTCGTTTCCGTAATGTGGCTGCTCGTGGGGGGCTCTTTGTCAGCAGCTTCTTCCAGCTGGCGACGTAATGGGGGAACGCCGACAGCAGGTGGGAAGACACGCTTCAACGCAATGTGTTGGCGTTGGCGTTTGCTGGTGTTTGTTGGCGCCAATAAGTTGGTTTTGTTGGTGAAAGCACTAACTCTCGTCGGCTTCTCCACGTTGTTGATGCCGATGAAGATGCACCACGTCGGCTCCGTACCGTAGGTACTATATTCGCGGAGCACTTTTGCGCTCCTGGTGTTCTCGCAATGCGAGGGCGGCACAGCAACTTGTTGCTCTTTCCTGTGACATCGTGTTGCAAAATGAGAGGTGTTCCCGCTCAGATTGGCTTTGAAGCTATTTCTGGATGAATACAAAAATTAGGTCAAATGCTATTCTCAGACGACAGAGGTTGCTCAAAGAAGGTGAAAGAACCGCACCACTTCGTTTGATGATGCGGACAACGCAGTCACTTCACCACCACCGGCAAACAAAATGGAAAATGCCTCTGCACTCTTGCAGCGGATATCTCTATACGGACGACGTAATGAGAGTGCTACACGGGGCGACGTGTGCACGATTGATTGGTGGATGGTGATGCGAAAGATTGGCTTTCAAAACTCAATATATGCGGCGATAGCAGCCTAAAACTCAACGCTATCGATACTGTCGCGATCATCGCCGGCGCCAGAGGACACAATGCGTGGTTGCGACGACGGAGAGTCCTTATACGATGGGTGGTAGGAGGAGGACGACGAGCTCGAGTGAGGAGACGAAAAGTGCGACGAATGCTGCGGCGAAGGCGTCGTCCGGACTGCCCGCGGATCACGGTACTGGACGTAGAGTGGTTCGTCTGATGCAGTCGAGCGCGGGTCTGGTTGGCGTTCGCGTGGATCCGACTGCATACGACGCAGTCGCGGCTCCACTAGTGGATCTGTCCGATGATCTGAGGCGACGCGGCGTAATGGAGCACGCTGACGCGGATCGAGGCTGGGATCGAAGCGCGGGCCCAGTCGTGGGTCCAATCGCGGATCGATGCGTGGGTCCGAGCGGTTCATACGAGGGTCCACGCGCGCGGCTTCATGCATTCTACGGTCCACGCGCAAGCGCTCCGCGATCCATCTTCGTTCCAACTCTTCCTGATAACGCATGGCTTCGAGCTCCGCAAGGTACCGTGGATCCATGCGTCGCTGTTGCTGAATGCGATCGTCGTAGTACGGGTCTCTACGAGGATCCATGCGAGGGTCGATTCCTGGCGCACGCCTAGAGTAATCGTCCGGCGAGTTGTAGTCGTCATCATCGTATCGCGGTTCGTATCGGTCATACTGAGGTGGTACCGCGAATCGCCGTGGTGGAGGCTGCTCGTACTCGCGGTCCGCATACTCGCGCACCAAGCGAGGGTCATACGCAGGTCGGCGTGAACGCGCATCATCATATTGAGGCGGCTGATCGACGTAGCGTCGGTAACGAGGATCTTCATCATCATCAAACCACGGATCGATATCTCGAGGCGGCATGGCTCGTCGCACTCGTGGATCCACGTCATATGCGGCACGCGGATCATCCAATCGCCACGTCCGC
Source organism: Pythium apleroticum (assembly GCA_023337875.1). Taxonomy (NCBI): domain Eukaryota; phylum Oomycota; class Peronosporomycetes; order Pythiales; family Pythiaceae; genus Pythium; species Pythium apleroticum. The sequence goes on along the minus strand of JAADXN010000049.1, from coordinate 39,899 downwards.
GAGGCGAAGTCATCTGGCATGGGCCGGTCATCATAGCGTGGGGCAGGACGTCGGACATCTCGCACGGTAGTAGGCACGGTATACGCGGGGAGTCCAGGCTGGGGCGGTGGCGGCGATCCCGAGCGCTGTCTCGCCATGACTGGCGGACGCTCGCGCCGCGAGGTGTATTGGGGCGCTATTTGAGGTGATGGAGGCGGTGGCGGCTTGGCTGGTGTCCACAGCGACTGCACCAAATCGTTCAGGTCCATTGTGAACCCCGTTTCGAATGGACGGGCACTTTCAGTCTTCTCAGCTTCTGGGTCATCCTGCGGTTCCTCTGGGGTCTTGTTCAGGTCCAGCGGGTTCTCTGGATCCCAACGGCAACGCAGCCACGGATTCGGCCACGAGACTTGATCTTGCGCTCGCTGCGTGGGTGGGCGTTGGCGCGATCGCGTGCGCTCACTTGCTCCGTCCCCACCGCGACTCGACGCGCCGTAGGACGGCTGGTGATCGTGCGGGGAGATCGGCGGCTGCCGTGGCTGCGGGCGCATCGAGTCGGGCGAGCGCATACCGGGGTGGTACATCTTGCTTTCTACCGCGCCGTCGATGCCGTGCCTCGGATGCCGTGGAGCCGCGTCTACGGTGGGGATTCCGTCGTGCTCGTCAGCCACCGACGCTTCTTGGCGTGTCTACTGTAGTGAAGATTGCCTAATGGCTCTCAAGGAGGGCAACCCCTCTGACAGAAAGCTATTACGCGGCGCCTTCACGGTGATGCCCGAGCTCTGGACCGCGGTTCCATTCAGACCGGGAATCCTCCCTTGCATCCAGCTGTTCTGATATGGTCACGCCTCCATACTGTACGGCATGTGTTACGATGTCGTCGTATTTTTGACCGCCAGACACAAATCTGCGATTTGGTCCGGCTCCATCGAAACTTTCAAGTCGACGTAATTTATCCGAAATCTACTGAAAGCAGGGCCCTCTATTGAGGATATACGTACTTTGATGTCACTAGAGCGATAATGTCACGCTTCTGGAAGATGCTCGTCTGAAAAATGCGTTGGTCGCGAAAGCGGCAACATTCACAATCCCCAATTGCGACCACCTCGATTGAGCTCTAGTGACAATGGCTCCGAACCCAGCGGACGAAGCGAAGCGCAAGATCAAGAAGCTCACGCAGGAGAAGATCGAAGAGCACCTCAGTGAGATTCAGAAGAATAATGGGCAGGTGGATCTGTCCGGGCGCGGCATCGAGACGATCCTCAGTCTCGAGGGTCTGCAGCAGGCCACCAAGCTGGACTTGAGCCGCAACAAGCTGACCAAGCTCACACACATGAAGGACGTCGCCGACTTGACCATGTTGCGCCTGACGGACAACAAGCTCAATGGAGAGGTAGGCGCATTTCATCCAAGTGGATTAGGCAAGGTGGCGGATTCGCAGGGACTTACTTTTGTGGTGATGATGAAATAGGGTCTAGCTGAGCTGCAGTATCTCAAGAAGCTGGTGATCCTGAACGTGGCCGAGAACCAGGTTTCGCGTATCCCGCTGGACACGCTGCGCCACTTGAAGCAGCTCAAGGCGCTCGTGCTGAACAACAACGCGATTACGACGCTGGAGTGGGTGCCATCGTTCCCGGAGCTCAACTCGCTCATCGTGAGCCACAACCGTATCCCGCAGCTTCTGCCGCGTACGATCGACCGCTTGCCTAATCTGACCAAGATCTCTATGTAAGTGGCCACGCGATGGTATTGTTATATGTAGACTGTGAGACTGACTTGGATGCCGCTATTGAACGCTTTGTAGGACCCACAACATGCTCGAGGTTGGTGTCATTAGCGGCGTCGGCACGTGAACTTAATGACTGACCGATTCTTCCATGGTTAGGAACTTCCTGATCTGAGCTCGCTCAAGAACCTGACGGAGCTGCGCTTCTCGCACAACAAGCTCACGGTGGTGCCCTTCTCTCTGTCCAAGCTGCGTACGTCTAGCACATTTGGTCTTCGCATGATGAATCCGTTTTTTCTGACGATCGTGACATTGCGATTCAATAGCAAAGCTGAAGATCCTGGAGCTCGGCCACAACCAGATCGATGACTGGCAGGGCATCGAGGCGCTCAGCAAGCTGGAGAACCTTAAGCAGCTCAGTCTCACGGGCAACCCGATTTACGGTGCTCCACTTGAAGTTCCGACGACAGGCGACGCCAAAAATGACGATGTGAAGGCCGACGATGCGGACGAATCCGACTCCGATTCTGACTCGGACGATGACAAGAAGAAGAAAAAGAAGAAGAAGAAGGCTGACGACAGCGCGTTGTCGCCCGAAGAGAAGGCGGAGCGGAAGGAAGCGAAGAAGCTGGACGCCAAGCACAAGCAGTACAACTTCAAGATGAAGCGTCTGTTCCCCAACCTCGTGATTCGCGATGGCCACCGTGTGCTCTCGAAGAAGGTCCACGGCTACGTTGCTCCGCCCAAGGAGGAAAAGAAGGTTGAGAAGAAGGAGAAGAAGGAAAAGAAGGAAAAGAAGGACAAGGAAGACAAGTCCGAGAAAATGGCGAAGAAGGAAAAGAAGGACGCGGGTGGTAAGCGGAAACGCGACAACAAGGCGAGTCAAGGCCCAGAACAGGAACCAGCCGCTGATGAGTCGGCGGAGAGACCTGCGAAGGCCCCGAAGACGAAGCGCGAAAAGCACGCGAAGGTCGCGGCTGCGACAGTGCACAAGTCAGAGCCTTCTGCTGATGTGGTGATGGAGAACGTGGAGAAGGACTCGTCCAAGAAGTCGAAGGGCAACACGGAGAAGCCAGAAGCTGCCACTGACTCGAAGAAGGACAAGAAGGACACCAAGGAGAAGAAGGACAAAGCCAAGGAGGACAAGCCGAAGAAGAACAAGGCCGAGCGCCAGCCAAAGGTCCGTCTACTGTCAGCTCCGCCTGTGCGGAGGCGATCTCTTGCTAACATTTGTGCTTGTTTCCAGGATATTGCGAGTGGCGTGGTGGCCGTCAAGCAGTTCAAGAAGGCCAAGAAGGCGAAGACCGCTGATGGTTCCAGTGGAGCCGCTGTCTCTGGAGACGTGGATCTCACTAAGCTCGATTTCACGCCCAGTGTGGGCATGGGCGGCGCCTCTGCGTGGGATTAACCATCTCGATCGAACCGCCGACAATCTAGAGAATTCATTGGTTCCATTTCAGTTCGATTTCTTGAATTTTGCAAATACAACCCTCTAATGTCAATACCCTTCCAAAGAGCATCGCTCATATTTCTTTTGAGAGGTCCTGAGTGGAATCAAAGGCGTGGGGCCCGCGAGACTACCGGAACGGACGACGGAAAGCAAACACAGCAGCATGGCCCAGAACCCATTGACCGCCTTCATTGGCTCCTTCATGGCTCCAGCGCACGAGAGCGAGACCGCCGCTGTGGTGAGTGGATAGCGCATCGTTTGATGAGCACGGCTGTGTCTTTTTTTGTGTCGAAATGGTGGCGTGACGATGGCATTCGTCGTGTTTTCGTAGGCGCACCTCGAGCGACTGCAGGAGGGTTCCCAGTGGCGTCTGGAGGACGACGCTGTGGCCAAGCGACCAAAGGGCTACCACACCAAGGCCACGTACACGGCGCCTGAGGGCTTCCCGGAGGTGCCGCGCCAGTACCACGTCACGACGCACTCGCACGAACGCGACTACGCCACGTACGCCGCCAACTCGTACTCGTCGGCCATCGCGATCCAGGAGAGCATCAAGAAGCGCGGCTTCTAAGCGGTGGAGTGTGGCACAGTCGACACTCAAATATGCGAATCGAAATGGAGACGGGCTCTCAGCTGATGCGTGTGAGAAGGATACGCAGGGCGGTGGGGAGGCGATGTTAAACGCCAAGCCACCGGATCTGGAAGAAAAAAACAACGAAAGGAAAAGTGCGAGTTTGTAAGCGATGACCGCGTGTGTGACGTTGCATTGCGTTGTTAGAGGCTTTGAGGAGGCATGCGAGGCGCAGCATTCAAAATGTTGTGGTTGTCGACCAGAGAAGGCGAGGAGTTTTCTCATTTTCCGCACGTCGCTTCACCGGAATCTCACGACGGAGAGTACAAGTACACCTGCGATGCATTCATTATGGGCCATGTGAGAGCTAGACAGCGTATCAAACTGGATGCGGTGGCTGAGAGAGCCCACCTTGGTGCCCTTGAAGTCCCGTTTGTCGGCGTATTCCCAGCCAGGGACCGAGAACACGTACGTAACGATGCGGATGCCGCGAGCTCGTGCTTCTTCAAGTCTACATCGAGGATGATGAGAGTCAGCGACATCCTCATTTGAGGCGGCCAAATAGGTATCGTAACGACGGACTTCGGCAGCAGCATCTTCAAACCCTGCGGACACACCACCGGAAAATCGGATGTCAGTTCGACCCGATTCAATGACGCCTCACCGGCGGCGAGAGATGAGGAATGGTTGCTATACGTGTACCTGTGGCACAAGATACATGAATAGCGCTGTTGCTGATGAAATGTCGATTTGCAGTGCGTCCTGGTGCTGTATTTGCACGAGCGCCTCGACTCCATTTTCCTATCCACCGACGACGTTAGTGTCCACGCCTGCAGGCTGGAGCCCTTCGAGCTGAGTAACGCGCACCTGTACTCTCGCTCGTGCCTTCTCAACCAGCGCAGCATCGTATTCCACACCGATGCATCTATTTGATACCATCAACACGTCATTTTCGAAGTTCTGAGCGCTTCAGTTTGGAGGCCACGGGAAACTCACCTCGCTCCAGTTTCCTTGGCTGCATGCACCAGCATACGCGCGTCACCACACCCCAAATCGAACAGCACGTCCTCCGCAGATAGCTGCAGCAGATCCAGCGCGTGGCTCAGCACGCCGTCGCCGCTGGGCGTGAACGGCGCCAACTTAGGACCCACCCGGCCGTCATGATCCTGCGCATTGTCATCAGCCATGACGACTGTGGGATCGGCAAGTTCACCATGTCACTATGCACAAGTCATTCAAGTAGCAAATTTCCGTTTTAGTGACGCCGAGTTCGTGTGGTTGTAGTGACACAACTTGCCATCATGGCGACTTTCGTCGGCGACGGCCAGTATGTCGGCGACGGCGGCGCGACGCTGCAGCGGCTATGGTGAGGCGTCCGCCACTTCCTCTGCGTGCATATCACTCTCGAACTCATGGAGCTGCTGACGCTGCAGGGAATTTACGACATGGCGGATGATCAAGGGCTGCCCCGGCCGCTACATCATCAAGCACAAGAAGAGCAACCCCGTGCTCATCCAGGGCACGCCCGTCACGGCACTGGACGCAGGCGCCTTCCTCACACACGCGCTTGGCACAAGCGACATTGCCGTTCACGATCTCATCAGCGAAAAGTGCGTCGACCGCGTGCAAGTTGTCGTGTTCCCCGACTCGGGCGGTATCATCACGTACTGCAAGCGCGACATAGAAGACCCTGACGCTATGCTGTACGTGCACACGCTGAACACTGCGTCTGGACTCAAGCGCAAGCTCGAAGGACTGCGACTGGACCACGTGCTGCAGTGAGAAAATTGGGAAGTTTTGTTGATAAATCTCCGCGCCATTGCGGTATTACCGGTACTGCATCAAGACGTGTTGAGTGTCACTGCCGTGGGGCTGCTGGTGTCGTCATCGAGGCTAGCGCCTGCTGGAAGCGCTGCATGGATTCCTGAGCCTCCCGTAGCGTGCTGCTGTTTTGATTGGCTATTGATGAAGAGGCCGGAGAGCTCCGTCGCGTCTCAGTGGCTCGCTCTCGAAGCCACTTTTTGTACAGCTCACTCTGCTGGGAGCTCCTCACCTCCGCAGCTTCCCACCGTCGTGGAGTTAACACCACGTCCTGTTCGGTCTCACCATACAGCTCAGCCTGGCTTCTATTCGTCGCTGCGTCGCCAGAATCAACGCCGTTGTCCCAGCCGTCTGAAAGAGCCTTCGCCAGTAGTCCTTCGATGAGTCCGGACGGGTCGAACGATCCTCGCGACGACTGGCCGATCCGACTTGATGCCGGCTTCGGTTCGAGTAGATCGTGGAGCTTCTGCCGTGACACGTCCATCGCTGCGTCCATCTCGGCTCGCGCTGAAGCCAATTGCTGCTCTAGTTGATCAAGGTCTAGATCGTCCTCCTGCTCCTGGTCGCTGTCGTCGTCTTCAAACAACCGCCTGGTGTCGAACTGCTGCATCTCCTTGAGCGACGCCCTATTTCCAAGCAAGCACAGTCAGGCGGCGAGGAGTTCCCCTACATCTAGTCTTTGCAACGTACTTTGTTGTCTCGATCTGAGCCTGGATGCGCTCCTGGAGCCGTGACTGCATGGCCGTCAGCTCGGCTGTGTTGGAGTACGTCCCTGGCTCCAGTCGACTTGACTCTACTCGTGCCGCACTCGCACTAGCCGACTTTACTACGGCGTTTTCCACTGGCTTACGATGCGTGTTTAAGAACGCTGTGGTGTGAGGAAACAGCGTCAGGCCAGTCGACTTCTTCAGGTCCGTGGTGGACCGGGGGCCTCCACTCTCCTGCTTGGCTGGATGGGAGCCGCGGTACTCATCCAGTCGCCTCTGAGCAGTGGCCGCCACCTCTTGCATTTCATTGTGCGCGAGCTGTAGTGTGAGCAGCTCTTGCTCCTTTGCCCGCAGCTTGGTTTCACATATGATCAGCTTCTCATCGACATCGCGGCGATCCCTATACAAAACGACAGTGATGCTATCAGCTCAGTTACCGCGGCATGACCGTCGTGCACAGCCTCTCTACCTTTGAATGGATGCAGCGGTGGCGACTTGACAAGTCAGTTCGTTTCGACACTGGCGTAGTTCATTGCGCAGCTCCGAACACATCTTCTGCGTCTCCTTGCTCGTGACGCGGAGGCTCGCGATCTCCGTCTCAAGCTGTAGAGAGGGCACAGCGCCGTGTGACTCAGTCTACTGCACTCGTGGTCCACTCGATGATTGTGACTTCTAGAACGTACCTCAGCCACCTCTTTCTGGTGTTGCGATCGGTGGAGTCGCAATAGTTCTTGCCCCGCTCGCACTTCAGCCTCGAGTATCTTGACCTGATTCAATTCCGAAGATAGTCAGCTGTATGAGACCGGTGTTATAGCTCAGTCTTGCGTTGAGCACACTTTCCTGAGTCGTGGATCTCGTTTCGAGAAACTGGACAAACTCGCGCGTGGCCTGGCACGCATCTGCTTGGTTCTCTGGGGTTCCGTGATCTGCATCTGCTGCTGTCGTCTTCGTTGACTTCAGTACGTGATCGATGCTGGCACGCAACTGCTCGTGGGCTCGAAGAATCGCTCGGTCCACGTCGCTGTGCTTCGTTGCTGCGATTGCCGTGGTCAGGCTCGCGAGTTCCTGCAAATCGGTATCAGTATCGCATCGTCCAAGGAAGAAGAAGGAGGTTTGACTGAGGTGACGCACCGATTTGACGTCCCGTAGACATTGCTCCAGCACCACGACGTACTGCGTCAGTAGCTCCGATAGCTCGCTTCCCTTATCAGTTGATGAGATCGATTCGGAGGTTGGACACTCAACGGGCGGTAGATCTGCTGTGTCCGTGGCTTGGTCTTGAAGTGGCAAGATCGTCGTCGTTGTTTGCGTTCGCTTGGAATGACAAGTCGTCGACATTGACTGGAAGGCGGCACTCCTCGTCTGTACCTGTGGCTGGGTCGGCCTCTCAACTGGAAATGCTGGCTCGGGCTCTCTCGCTTCGTTTCCTGAACGAGGCGTCCGTCTTTTCGACATCTTGTATTTCAAGTCGGTGATGAAGCCGATCTTCGTCGAGCTGGAGGGGCTGAACAGCTTCTTTGCGGTTGATGGCTTTGGTTGCTGGGAGTCTTCCTGTGCAGTTGTCTTGTGTGCTCGATTGAGAGTCGTGTTGACTGTGAGAAACTCCCTGAGCGATCTGCGGCGCTGAGTCACCACAGGTTCGTGTACTCGGTCGAGGGTTTGTTCCATCGGAACCGTCACGTCTTTTGGCTCCATATCGTTGCTGCGTCCAGCGGCGGCGGGCTCTTCCACGATAGCGCCAAGCGTCATCGCGCCATCGTCTTCGTCCGCACGTTGTTGTGGTGACGTGGCCTGCGACTCGACGTCTTCGAGTTTCATTTCATCGCGTCCACGCAGAGTTTTCATCGCTTTTTGGACGAGGAGAATTGATGGTGGCCGCTCCAATTTATGGAAAAAGTGTGGTGAATCCAACGGCGAGGCTTGTGAGGAGTGTGGAGACGACAGAGGCTGTGAAGACAACAGCACTGGCTCGTCCCCCTCGCCAATAGCCACAATCGCGTCTGCCGTCTCACTGATTGCCTGCGTCGCTTGAACTCTGGCCGAGATCGGAGGATATTCAGCGGACACGTCGCCTTTGATACTGTCGTCTAGCGGGCTCGCTGCGGGAGTGGATACTGGATACTCGAGTGAAGATGATAACGAACCCATCGGCTGAGACCGAGGCTTTCGTCGTCGGATCCGCACATGAGGGAGATCAGCTTCCGCCGCTGCCTGCGCTCCTTCCGACGTGCGAAACGCCACGATAGCTCTACGAAAGCAGCGATTAGCTTCAAAAGAGAATGCAAGGGAATGTGTGCTGACCCACCTGCTTCCTGATTCGTTGATCGCCAATGTCGCGATCGCTCCAAACGGTGACAGAACAGCCTACGATAGCCCAAGTCAGCCAGCTTTTCATGCAGAACCTTCGCCCTGAAGCAGCGTAATGACGCACCCTCAAGGAATCTTCGGTTTGTGGGTGACTGTGGGAATCCCACATGACTTGGGCATAGTGCACGGGCGCAGTTGGCACCGGATTTGCCACCTCGGCGGTGCCCTCTATTGGTCTTTCAGGCGATAGTTGATCCTGACGGGGCACTGCATCCGAAAAGTGCGTCAGGTTCAGCTCTGATTCACAGTCATACGGCAGTGATGACGCGTTCTCGATCATCAGTCGTGCGAGCCGCCGTCGCTGCTTGAACAAGTCCTCTTCACATCGCCGTTCAATCAATCACTTGACACCAGTAGGAAAAGTTGATGAGAGGATCCTTACTGGAGGAAAGAGCGCGAGTATCTTCGACTGGACGAATGAGCAGCACGCCAACATGCGTAGCGAGCTGCTTTGCTGTCATGCGACACGGAATACTGGTCGAAATCTGGATCAAACGAATCGTCATTCAGAAGGTTACTCCACCACAGCCATCTCGAACCAGAGCACTCACATGGTAGAGGTGGATGAGAAAGACCTTGAGGAAGTCTCTCTTGGATGCGCTGAGTAACTTCAGCTTCTCCACGATCTCTTTTAGCGTCGCGATCTCGTCCCGCTGCGCCACTCGGTCAAGTAGCGCCTGGCTCACTGTGTATGGTATCAGCGGTTCGAACTCGTTGCCCAAGATCTACACATGCAGACTGAAACGTCAGTATCCGCGCCTCTATGAGCTCATGTGATATCGTGAGACTCTCACCTCTTTGATCACTTTGGTGACCGAGTGCGGACTCAAGGTGGCCAGATCCGGTAGCCTCGCGCCGTCTTCACGTCCGCGATCCAGACAACTCCGCTTGAGATCGGCCCACTCCAACGCACTGCTCTCTTTCTTGTACAGTCCGTCCTCTCGACGATGGTTCTCTTCTAGGTAATCCACGAGCTGAGCCAGCGTGTCCAGCACGTGGACGGGCATCGGCGGCTTCGTCGCATCGCTCGACGGCTGGGCTTCCAGGAGCTGCTTCTTCGTGCGGAACAGCGTCGTCGGCGAGAGCAAATTAAGCGCCTTCACCCACGTGCGCGCTGCATTCGACGGCGGCGGTAGCGTCTTCGGTGCTGCGCTCATGGACTTTCATTCAATAAGTGAGACGATCACCAAGGACTTCAACCGACACGAAGCTCGAAAGGGCACGGTCTCAGTTAACCTTTCTTAAGTTAACCAATGTAGCCATTTATCTCACTTCTGAACCTCTTCACCTTCTTCGCCCTCGGGAGTAGTCGGCTCGGGCGGCAGCGTTGGGCTGCTGTGTGTCACAGTCAAGTCGTCTTCAGGCTTGGCTTGTGCAATTGTGGCAGGTGCCTCGTCCGGGAGTCGCACCCAGCAGTTGCCGAAGGCGCAGTCGCGCTCGGGCAGGCGGTAGACCCACGTGCCGTCGCCGCAGATCTTGATGTCCCACGGACACGCCTGTCAAATGAGCCACGTCACTAGTGATGAGCCACACCCCACGTCACATCCGAATGCAATGTGGCCAACTCACGCGTGGGTCGTCTACGGGCAGTGTGCTGCTGAGAGCGTTCGAGGTCGACAGCAGCGAGACAGCCCAGAGGAAGACTGGGAGCGACGGCATCGGAAGAGCGTTGTCTTGATACTCTGGTAGGTTGTTGGACTTGCTTGGCGCTTGGCAGATTGCAGACTGCCACCTTCCTGACGAGGAAAGCGAACACTCACACCACTCGCTGCCAAATAAGTCGACGAGCCGCCGGGCTTTAAGGGTTGATACATATTCAAGTCTATTATCCATGACGCCACAGGTGGACTGCTGTTCTTTCTATTGCTGGTTCTGACCGACGAACACGAGATGCAGGTCGCCTCGCACTTGGCGGATCAGTCGCGTGACGTCCTCGGTCGCCTTGGAGGCATTCGCGGCGTCGAACGCGTCGAGACGCTGCAGTGTGAGCGCGTTGTGCTGCACAAACCACTGGCGCAGCGTGGACGACTGCACGAGGAACTGCAGCGCCTTGAGCTTCGTGGTGAGCACGTCAGCGACGTCCGAGCTGGCGTACTGCAGTAGCGACTCGAGCACACGACGCACAACGTCGTCGGAGAGCACGAGTGTGGAGACCAGGTCGTTCAACAGATCCAGTTGCTGGGTCTGGCTGTCCATTGACGAGCCAAACGCAAGCAGCGACGAAGTGGCGACGCGCACGACGTCACTGACCATCTCCGCTGGCAGCTCGCTGCGGTGGATGGGCTTGACGGACGCAAAGTTGGCTCCGTAAAGCAGCAAAAGCGTGTGGATGTCAAGCGGATCCATCGACTCCAGGTTCGCAGCCTGTCGCGCGAGCGCTGGCGTGAGGATCTTGGCGAGCGACGCACCCAAGTTCATCGTCAAGAGGATGCTGCACACGTGGCGCGTGAGCTGGAGGTGCTCCTGCTTCTGGACGCGCGTTGGCTCGGCTTCTTGGACACGCCCAAGGATACCACTCATCAGGAAACTCACCAAGTGAGCGAGGTCCAGCATCTCGCTACGCTGGTGGAGAATGTCCATCAGGAAGCTCTTGGCGTCGATGTGCACGCGAGGACTCTTGCAGCAGCTCGCGAGCGCACGCAGCAAGCCAACAGGGTAGCTGGGCAAGTGGTACACGAGCGACACAAATTCGAGTTGGTCCGACGCCGTGAGCTCGTCGAAGCGGAACTGAGCCGCCTTCGAGTCTTGCACGTTCACATTGAAGAACTGTTCCAGATTGCTGAGGACGCTGTCGGCCGCACCACTCGTGGCGAGATCCGTGGGGAGCTGCTTCATGACCGAGATCATCGTGAAGAGGCACTGGCGGCCGAGCTCCATGTGGTTAGCGTCCAGTTGGCCCAAAAAGTTGCCGAAGCACTTGAGCCACTGCAGCACGAGTGGCCACGACGGCCAGCGACGCAGGTCCGCGAGGCGGTCAATCACAAAGCTCGTGCACGTACGGAAGGTCATCGACCGTGGAGAGCACTTGACGTAGAGCTGCGTGAACTCGGCCAGCAGCTCTTCTCGCTGGTCTGGGACGGGCATCGCCGCGAGCACGGACGACAGCACTTCGAGCAGACCACGGACGATGATGTGTGTGCCCGATAGCGCTCGCAGCTCGTCCGACGCCGTGTACTTGGCCATCGCCGACACGACGAAGTTGATGACACGCGCGTCGAGGTCTTTCATCGACGGCGCGCGCGCACTAGGTGGGAGCTGGAGCAGCACACACGCAAACTTGGCAATGGAGACGTTCATGCCGTACCAGCGGGACAGGTACGCATCGCCACTGGCCGTGAAGTTGTTTTCCGGGAACATCGGGAACCGCGCGAGAAGATGCTCCTGGATCTTCCGCGCCGACTTGGCGAGGTCGCCATCCGGGAACTCGGCCAAGTGCTCGGCATTCGCCGACAGGATGACCGTCGCCGTCTCCACGATGCGCTGCATGTTCTCGACATATTCCTCCGGCAGCGACTCGATCGAGTCGCTCTCCATGCACTCGAGCCACACCTCCAGCAGCGGCCGCAGCAGCGTGCGCGACTTTTCCTGCCAAAAGCCCACACTGCGCAGGCGCTCCGACTGGTTGCCGACCACGAGCGTCGGCGTCGCGTACAGCAGCAGCACTTGGGAGTCAGCGACAGGCGCCATGCGCGCAATATTGCGTACGATCTTGTTGCCGGACTTCGCGGCCGCAGCGAGCTCGTCGTCCGAAAAGTCGATCGAGTGCAGCAGCTTGTGGAGCACTGTGAGTGCCGAGAACCGCAGCGTCAGCGCACTGGCGTTCACGCTCTTCTTCGCAGACGGCTTACCGCCCTGCTGGCCGTCTCCCTGCTGCTGCTTCTTGCCCGCACCAGCGCGTCCGGAGCCGTTTCCACTCGTGGCGTTGAGCAGATCGTACTTGTTGGTGATCTTGATGCCCTGGGTCTGCGCTGCGGCGATCAGATCGCGAAAGTTCTCGATCAATCGACCCAGTTGCTCCAGGCCGGCGTGCACACTGATGAGGTCAGGCGCGACTTCGAGCAGCACGCTGATGGCTCGCAGCGTGTCTTGGCGGATGCCGATCTGCAAGTGCGTGAGGCCGCTGCAAAAGTACATGGTGATTAGCTTGGCGAACGGCTTGAGCGACTTGCCCTCGATCATCACGGCGATCAGCGTCTTCCACGTCTGCACGGCGGCCTCGCGCACGATCGCCTCGTCATCCACGAACGTCCGCAGGAACCGCTCGAGCACGATCGCGACGTTGGCGAGCACGTTCGCCGGGTGGCTCTGCGCCAGTTCACGCAGTCCCTGGAGCGCGCGCTGCCGCATGTGGGCGTTGTAGTGGCCTATATTGGCCATGAGGTCTTGCAGTGATAAATGCCGATGCGTCACTGCGTCGCCTTTCTCGGCGAGCACGCTCTGCTCGAGCATGTTGATGCGGCGCGAGGCCACGGAGACGGAGGTCACATTGGCGGCGGCAGGCGCCTTGCGGCCGACCTTGTGCTTCGGGCGCTTGAAGTCGCCAGGCTTCTTCTTGGAGCTGGGCGTCTTGTACTTCGCGCCGCGCACCATGGTGTTGACGTTGGCGTGGGAATGCAGAGCTCTTCGTGTTGATGGGCTCTTTGAAGAGCCACCAGCTTTGGTGAAGGCCAGTGCTTTAACCGCATGTGGTTGGCTATAAATTATTCAAAGATGGTTCCAATTGGCTGAATTTGTTTCGAGGCGTCAGAAACCGATAGAATACCGGTACTTGCAGTATTGTGTGTGAGTTCCGTGCGACTCGCGGAGCTCTTCGGGTGAATAGCTCTCCGTCTGTGAATCCGTTAGAAGAGCGAGCCACAGTACTCAACGATGAGCAAGACGGACGCCAAGGAGCTGCCCAAGGGATGGAAGGAGGTGGAGAGCAAGAGCCGGCCAGGTGAGAAGTACTTCCTCCACCTCAAGACGGGCGAGAAGACGTGGAAGTTGGCCCACGTCCACGCCAAGGAGCGCGAGTTCCGGCACGCGGCGGCCAAGAGCAGCAAGGACAAGAAGCACAAGAACGGCGAGGAGACCGTGCAGGTATGTGCATGCTGCGTGGTCGCTGTGAACGCAGTGTGTTTCTCATCTAATGTGTATCGGCGTGGTGCGCAGGCGCTACACATTCTGGTCAAGCACTCCGGATCGCGGCGTCCGTCGTCCTGGCGACAGGAGGAGATCACGAGAAGTAAGGCCGTGGCCATCGCCAAGGTCGAAGGCATCCGCGACAAGCTGCTTGCTCGCATCAAGGAGAACCCAGCCGTAAGACTCTCATCATGACACCGGCGGATGAAGCCAAGGTCTCAGTTAACTTTGCTTTGTAGAAGGAAGCTTTGCGGGAGCTGTTCGAAGAGATCGCCAAGGAAGAGAGCGACTGCAGCAGGTACTGAGGAGAGCGAAGCGCAACCTGCCCTAGGTGTGGCTGTGCTGATGATTGGTTCTGGTTGTGTTTGTGGTGATAGTGCGAAGCGCGGTGGCGACCTCGGTCCGTTCGGCCGCAACAAGATGCAGCCGGCTTTTGAGAAGGCCGCATTCGCGCTTAAAGTGGGTGAGCTCAGTGGCCTCGTCGAGTCTGACAGCGGCATCCACGTGATTCTTCGCGTCGCATAACCGTCGTGGTTTGCTTCGCTCTACAGTTCTACAACTGTCTGTCCTTGGACGGTCTCCGATAAAGATATGAAAGACGCTTGCACTCGCGGTGGACCAAGCACACACCGAGCAACTCTGCGTGACTCGCAATGGAACTGAAGACACGGCTGCTGCGGGCTACCCAGCCAGTAGCAAATCGAAAGCGAAAACAAAATATCCATTCTATTGATCTCTAAGCAGACAAGGGTGGTGGGTCGATGATCGTGGGGGGCTACAGTTCCAGTCTGCAGCCTCTACAGGTCAAAGACCTGGGCAAACGTATCGTCCTCCGTGAAGAGTGCAGTGCACGGAGTGAAGGCGAGCGGCACTTTGCCCTTGGCTTTGCGCTTGAGCTGGACGTCAAAGATGGACTTGTACGTCGCATCCATCGAGTCGTCGAGGTCCAAAAACTGAGCGCGCAGCTTCTCCTCGAAGAGCTTCGCCTTGCCAGCAACCTCGGCGTTGTAGTGGTGGCGCAGCGTGTAGATCTCCCACAGAGAACTCTGCAGCGCGTTGCTCTTCTGCGGGTCCGTCTCATCGCTCACATACGGATCGTGGCCGTCTTTCAGCGCAATCGCGACCGTCTTCCGGGCCAGTTCCTTGGCAGCGGCATCGACCGAGTTGGTGCTCGACAGCTCTTCACGACGCATCTTGGCGATTTCAGCAGCCGAGGCGGCACCGCTGCGGTGGATCAGCTGAAGACACTCCTTGTGGCGAAGGATCAAGTTGTACACCATCGGGATAATAAACAGGATCGCGCCCGGCTCGGTCGACAGAGACACACGCGAGAGTCGCTTGGCGAACGCAGCGATCATATACGCTGGCAAGTGCGACGACGACAAGAAGAGTTCCAGCAGGCCGAAGAAGCGGAATCTAGAAAGGGCCAGGCGACAAAAATCAGTTCGAGTATAACACCACAGTACCAGCAATAAACGAGGACAAACGTACCGTTGCTTGGCGCTGAGCAGCGTCGGGTCGTTCAGCAGCACGTAGAGCTTGTTGTAGAAGTCTGGGTAATCGAAGTTGTGGTCTGTGATGAGAATGAACAAGCCGTTCAGCGCGAGCAGACTCGTGACACCACCAACGCTGTACGAGTCCGTCAGGAAGTCGGACAGCAGCAGTGGGTTCTCCAGGTGTGGCATGATCTCGAACGGGAGCTGCATCAGGATCTTTTTGTAGGCGTCCTGCGGTAGGCGGTGGCGCAGCATCGCGACCCAGCACATGCTGAAGACGTGCTGGTGCTGCTTGAGACTGTGGAGACCACCCTTCGTGGACTTCTTGTCCTCAGTCTGCGCCTTGCGCTTGGTGCCCAGAGCCAGCGCCGCCTGCTCCGCATTTTCCTCAGCATCGCTTTCCTCGTCTTCGTCATCCTTGGACTTGTCCACAGGCTCAACTGCGACCAGGAACGACGAGATCTCGCTCTCCTTGGCGGGCATGTTGACCATGTTCAGCAGACGCAGCGCGTTCGAGACAAACGTGAAATCGTCCGTCGGCTCCTTCTTGGCCTCGAGCTCCGTGTCGAGGATCTGGGTCAAGTTGCGCAGCATGTAGTACTGCACGTCGATGTACGCAGCCACGTACTCTCCTTTGAACACACTCGCGACCTCGCCCTTGAGCTTCGGGTTGGCCATGAGCTGCTGCACGACGCGCATGAACGTCTCGTTGCCAAACGCGGCGCCCGTGCCGCGCAGCTCGCCTTCCCGCGAGATGAACTCCATGAGCGTACGCAGCGCGTTCACCTGCACGTTCTCGTCCTTGCCGTGGAGCAGCCAGTCCAGCATCTCCTTGATGAACGACACGTACACGCCCCAGAGCCACTTGCGGAACGTGGCCACGGCGTCGTCGGTCTTCTGCTTCTTCGCGTCCGTCGAAGGCACCGAGGCCTTCAGGTCGCCCTTTTCCGCGAAGAACACGAGCACGCGGCGCATGGACTCCATCGCCGCCTGGGCCACGGCCTTGTCCTTGTGCTTCAAGGCCTTCACAATCTTGGGCAGCTCTGCCATTTTTTCGCATCATTTTCGTCAGTATTAATTGATAATTAGCCGCAGCACCGTGTACGCATAGAGTGCACCATTGATCTGCTTGACATCTTCTTTGATCTTCGCCTCGAGCTGCTTGATCTCCGCCGCTGAGGTCGCCATGCTTGCCCCTTGCCGCCTTTCAGTCTGCGCCAATGCCAATTGGAGCTGCTCGTTCGTGCAGGCCAACCATGAAAAGCCGTCCGATCGCCCCGCTTTTCAGCCAATCGCATCACGTTATTCAAACTTTGATGGCCTTGGACTCCGTTTTAGCGCCACAAACCTATCAAAAACCGGATATATTGGACATTCCCATCTATTCGTAGGCTATTCACTGCCAGTGGGTAGCGTTTTAGCCAGTGTAGGGTGCCAGGAGACCCTCTCAGGCGGTCCATGGTCAAAACGCGACTGCAGTAATACAAGGGAGAAGGCCTCCGGGAAGACGTGACGCAGAGCAGCGACTAGCGGGACGCGTACGCCATGGAGCCGGGCGAGGACCGCGAGAACGAGTACCTGCGCTTCCTGCGCGGGCTGCGCAGCGCCGACGAAGCTGCGAATCTGCGTACGTTTGCGTCGCTGCTCGTCGAAAAGGCGCGATTTTTAGAGGGAAAATGGGCGAGATTCGCTGACGTTTTGTGTGTTTGTGTGGCCGTGTAGATGATCTCGCGAGTGCGCAGAATGGAGAGCTGGACTTCCGCACGCCGTTTACGGGCAGCGAGGCGCTGCAGGACTTGGACAATGACGACCTGCCGCACGTGGCGCCGGCCGACAGCGCCGAGTTGGCGCAAATGCTGCTGGCGCATGCCGAACAGGAACACAAGGACGCGACGGGCGACGATTCGGACTCGGACTCTGCGAGCGGCATGATGGCACGTGGCGACGCGAGCGCCATCGAGGATGACGCGTTGTCCGATGACGATGTGGACGTGGCGGCGGCGCTGCTCCAGCATTCCGTCAACCAGGGCCAGGGTGAGGCGAACGAGTACGCGAGTGCGGCGCCTGGCCAGGCCTCCGGACGGTTCAATCGGTGCCGATACTACAGCAAGAAGCGTGTGCGCTGCACGCGCCAGGCCGTGGGCGTCGATGGTCGCTGCACGATCCACAAGGTCAGCCAGTTTTGCAAGGAGCCGCAGTGCAACAAATTCAACCAAGGAAACGGCTACTGTATCCGCCACGGCGGAGGCAAAAAGTGCAAGATTGACGGCTGTGACAAGCTCGTGCAAGGCTACGGTCTGTGCTCGGGCCACGGCGGCAAGCCACTTTGCCCCATCGACGGATGCGAGCGCAAGCGCATGGAAGGCGGCTTCTGCAAAGCCCACGGCGGTGGACGGTTCTGCCAGGAAGAAGGATGCAAGAAGCGCGACATCGGCGGTGGTTTCTGTATAGCGCACGGCGGTGGCAAGAAGTGTCGAGCAGTGGACTGCACGAAAGTGGATCGCGGCGGAGGCTTTTGCAAGCGCCACGGTGGTGGCAAGCGCTGCGAACTGGACAAGTGTCGGAACTGGGCGATCGGCGGTGGTCTCTGTGAGACCCACAAGGGCCCGGGCAAGCGCTGCAAGACACCTGGCTGCGCCAAGTACGATCTCGGTGGTGGCCACTGTATTGCTCACGGCGGTGGACGCAAGTGTATTGTGGAAGGTTGCACGAAGAACCGCCAAGTGAACAAACTGTGCCGGGGACACGGTGGCAAGCTGCGATGCAAGATCGAAGGATGCGAGAGCCACGCCCAGAGCAACCGCCTCTGCAAGCGCCACGGGGGCGGGAAGCACTGCATCTTCGTGGGATGCACCAACATGGAGAAAGGCGGCGGATTCTGCATCCGTCACGGAGGAGGTACTAAGTGCCGCATGGACGGGTGCTCTGCCGTTGATCGAGGCGGAGGCCACTGCAAGGCCCACGGGGGCGGCCGCAAGTGCGCAGCATTGCAGTGCAAGAAGTGGGTTCTGGGCGGTGGCTACTGCTCAGACCACGTGGAGATGGAGATGGAGCGACGCCGAGAGGAAGTGTCGCGCATCACGTCGGCGATGGAGCTCGCCCAACAGCACCCCGACCTGCAGGACGCTGCCGTACGAGGCGTCGGCGACGTGGACGTGAGTAGCCACCTACGCAGCCAGATGAACGCTGCTGTCGCTGCAGCAGCCGCGAGCCACAACCGAATGGCAGCAGCAGCAGCCGCCGATGAAGTGGCTCGGCACACGGACGAGATGGCCCGCTTGGCCTCGACGGTCTCCTATTTAAGTGGCGATGGCATCACGCTGTGAGCTCGGCAACTTGGTCTATGTATGGACATGCAAGCCGTCGAAGATCTGCAGTAGCAGCAGCATGGTGTTCAATAACAGCGTCGTCGTGTTGCCTGTTGCATCCGTGTTTCATTTACCAGAGACCATTGCAAGGTACTTGATTGTGTTAATGTGAGCGGATCATTTGAATCATCACATGTCACTACCACGAGGATATGTCACAAATGGCCAGTTCCATTCTCATCTGACTGAGAAAACGGGGCGAAGTTGCTCAAATGGCTAGCATCCAGCAGCCAAGCTCGTCGTCTTCCGGCGCGTCTCCTGCTGTCCAGGCGGCGCGTGCGCTGCAGGGACGTGCCGCAAACTATGCGCGCCACCACCTGCAAGTTGGACGCTCGGATTCGTCGTCTCCAGCGCCAATGAAGCCGCGAAACGGCACCAACAACCCCAACGTCCGAAGAGCTCAATTCTCTTCCGATGGCGTGCAGCTTTCCAGTAGCTACACAGGTGGAAGCTACATGCGCAATTACCGCCAGTCAAGCCACGGCGCGACCGAGTACGCCTCCAGCAGCAAGAGCAGCGGCCTCGGCACGTTGGCTGGCAACGGAGCTGGTGGCCAGGGCAGCCAGGCTGTGCCGCTGTCACGCCACCAAAGCATCCAGAGCCAGCCGTATGGCAGTCGAACGCCAGGCCCAATGATGCCCAGCGTACGCGCACGGCTGCAGGCTCGAAGCAGCGGTGCGCGGCCGTCAGCTGCGCCTTCCTCGCTCTCTCAAACTCTCAGCATCTCGTCCGCGCCGACGTCGTCGCCCTCACGTGGCTCGCTTTCTGCGTCTGTGGGTGCGACCCTTGCAGCAGCGGCTGCCGCGTTGCCATCCGATGACGTACTGTGCAAGATCTTCGGGAACTGCCTGCCCACGGTGTTTGAGGCCCTCGCCAAGTACCAGTACCAGCAAGCGACGAACGTGCTCGAGGCGTTCATCGCCGAGCAGGACGTTGCGGCTGAAAGCGGACTGCAGGACGTTCGCTCGGAATGGAAGAGTTGGACGGCGTTTGCTGTGATGATCCGCCTGGCAGCGTCCTGTGAGAGCACGTACCATCTCATGCGGTACCTGGAGCCGGACATGATCCACAAGGAGACGCTCGACCAACTCTACAACAAGCTGGTTGTGTTGCTCACGCATCTCGTGGAGGAGATCGCGCCAGTCGTGCGGCGTGCACAGCAGCGGTCAGGCGGCGGTGGCGTGAAGCGAACGCCGCCGATGAACATGCGCGTGGTTTCGTATGGAGGCAACGGCAGTGTGCACAGCATCACGAGCGACTCGGCGCTGATGTCGGAGCTTGACCAGTTGATGACCGACGACCTCGAGTACTACCAAACGCTCCTCGAGCAAGCGTCAGACTTCTTCGCGGTACGTGTGGATCTCAACAGAGGTTGATGATGGGCCGTATGTCAATTAACAGGCAATGTGGTTGTGCAGCTACGAGTGTCAATGATCGGGCTCTATCGAGGTCTCGCAACTCAGCCCTCCCCGCACAATTATTCAGGGGTACGTGGTTTCAGAGTTCATGGCTGTTTGTTAACGAGCTGCTTCGTTGGTAAATGCTGACTCCCGTTTGTTGCTGGGTGGCGAACTGCAGATGTCCAAGACGCTTGAGCGGCTCATGAAGCGGTACTCGCAGTTCGACCACCCGCTGCTGGTGACGCTGAGACAGTCGACCATCGAGGAGCTACGCACTGTGAAAGCGGCTTTCGATAGCGAGGTGTGTTTGGCGCAGTACGACTTCACCAAGTCGATGCTCGCGCTGCATCGGTTCAAGTCGTCGCTGCGGACGTGGAGCGATCACATCGACAGCGTGAGCGACTACCCGCTCTTCGAAGAGAGCGACGACGAAGATGACTACTTGCTCTCGAGTTCGACGTACTCGGATGCCTCTATTGGCTCGTCTACGGTCCAAATGCAGCAGCAAGCCGCAGCAGCGGCAGCCATGTTGTACGCTGACGCAGGCAACAACCGGTACGGGTCGGGAGGGCCTGGGGACAGTATGGCGCCGCCTCCATTGACCAATTCTGGTGGTTCGCTGGCTCGTCCTCAGCGTGAGTCTAGTTTCCGCCGCAAGAGCTTCACCCAGTCGCTAGCATCAGGCTCTGAGATGGCAGCGTTCGCGGCTGCCTCCGAACAAGCTGTTGCGGCGACTGCCGCTGCCAATGCCCCCGAGTCACAGAAGTACGTAGCTTCCGTTTTCGTATTTGTGCTTACCACTAATGAACTCGTGGCGTGTCTTGTAGTGCCTTTTCGAGGTTGCTGTCGCAACGAGGTTCTCTCTTGAAGCGAGGGCTGTCTGTCTCTAGCCTTCGGTCCAAGATCCAGGCCGCCGCGGCTTCCATACAGCCCTCGACAACGCCGACAAACGCGCTCGAGAACGCGATTCTTGGCACGACGCCGTCGCTCGTAAACGGCCCAGGAATCGCCAACAGCATGCTCACCCCCGGAGGCAATGGCTTGAGCTCTGTGGGCACCAATGCTGGTGGTGGCGGAACGAGCGGCTTCAACACAACCAACGCCCACACAATCGCGGCTGAGATGATGGCGTCCGCGGTCGCGAAGCAAGAGCGTGAAGACGGCTACGCGCTACCTGTGTACCAGTGGTCCAAGCGCTTCTGCCGTAGTCTGGTCGCCAAGTTCACGCTGTACTTCCACGCCTGGCTCGAGCCGTTCGAATCGCGAGGAGATGTGCTCGCTCCGTACAACCTAACGCGCTTCATCCGCAGCCCCGTCGGGATCTCCTACCTCCAGTTGATCGACGTCTTGCTGGCAAAAGGATGTACGTTCTCGCTCGCGGATGATATGACCAGAACCCCTGTTGTGGTAACTGACTGATTAATTTGCAGCCCATCGCGTGGAAGACGGATCCGCGTCGGTCATGCTCATCGTCGAGGCCGACAAGCTGGACAACAAAGGCGCGAAATTCTACGCGAAGGGGTACTTCTGCCCTCAATCAAGCAGGCAGGCAACAAAGGCCCTCGAAGCTTCCGACGCCTCTGGTAAATCTCACGGTTTGGCGAAGCAAGTCAGTCGCTCAGTCACACCAAACTCTGCAGGACGGGCGGCAGGACAGCCCCTGCCATCAGCCACGTTTCCGTCGCCGTCCTCGACCAGTCAGAGCCACAATCTCTTCAATCTCAACCTCGAGCCCGAAGCTGAAGAAGACGAAAGCGGAGACTTTGCGCCGCTGTGGGGGCTGCGAGGTTGGCCAGCCGTGTTCTGCTACCCGAACGCCGAGCCGCCGCTGCAGCACTGGCCGAACCTTGTGAGTCTGATCATGGACAACCGCCAAGTGCTCGAGGTGCAGTCTGGCCGCGCGCCGTTTGTCCATACTGAGCGGCGACTCAAGACGAGCTACTACATCTCGAGCATCGATCCGGCCGTCTACTTGGTGCTGCTACTGGAAGGCAAGCGACGGCCGACGGAGAAGACTGCACAGGTGAGTGCCATGCAATCGGACTGGCGGGCGACGTGACGGTCTCTGATGGTGAGAGACTGACGTGCTGTTGTGGTTTTACAGGACTTCATGCAGACGATGACTGAGAACCTGCAGCACTGCGGCGTGTATCGCCGAGGTGGAACGGCTTCGTCGAGGGGTTAAGTATCGTGGTGCCAGGCGTGTAGATAGCCATGAGAGAGATGGAAAACTCGAGGGCGTTAGGGTGTAAATATCATTATGGCACTTAATCCTACTGCTACACGTGCTGCTAGTTCTACTGCGCTATCACAAACTTTTTCCTACTTCACTCCTACTTCTACAGGTCCCAGGGCGGCTCCCTTATACTCGATTTCACTGTTCACGGGTGTCGCCTGGAACTCCACTTACAGGATATAAACCGACTTGAGTTGATTCGCCTGGTACCGGTCCTCGGTCACAGGGCACGTGACAATATCGAGCGCGTCTTCCTTGGCTGTGAGTTGCTGGATGGCGCGCCGGCTGAACACGTAGCCATTGGGTAAAGCGATCGGCGGGTTGTGCTCATCCATCACGCTCTGTGTGACTCGACACACGAGCCGAGAGTGCGGGTGGTGGGCGAAGGGCAACGAGCCGCACAGTTTGCCTCCGACTTCACTGCACGTTGGACACAATGGCGGCGGCGGAGGAGACGCGGCGCTGCTTTCCTGGTCCGCCTTGAGCTTCTTGCTTCGGTGGTGCGCTTCTTCCTGTCCTGCGTGTCGTTTGTGCTGAAGATCCAGCTGGATGCCCATCTCTTGGCGCTCTGCCTCAGTCAACATCGATGCATGGATCAGCAGTTCAGCTGCCTGCTCCTCCTCGCCGTCGACGTCGTCATCTTGCCGACGTCGCTTCTTCGCATCATTGGCCTCGTCACGGAAACGGCGGCAGGTGCGTGTGTTCAGACTGGAAATGCCGGCGTACAGAGCGATGCACAGCGCTGGTGGGCTGTGGATACCGTAGACCATACAAAACGTCGTGCGGAACGAATCCTTGAGCTTCTGCCACCGATCCATTGAGAACAGTTGCGCGTACGCCTCGACGCCGCACTGCTCTGGAGTCTTGTAGGCGAGCGTCGCCATGGCTTCTTGGATGGCTTCCATCATCGTCTTGCGGGTGGCTTCATCTTCGTTCTGAAGTGAAATGGGTGTGAGGTTGGCCTGTGCGTACTGGATGGCCTCCAGCTTCTTGTCGGATCGCACGAGCTCAATAAACTCCTGCAAACGAAGCTGAAACTCCAGCTGCGACTGCAGGCGACGCAGCCGAGAGCCGTTCTCCGAGCACCACGCAATGGCCGTGGAGACGTTGTGTGCCAGTAAGTCATTCACGATCGAATGGCACTGCATGTGCAGGTCGTGGTCGACGACAAACTCCACACCTGCGGTCATCCATCCCAAATTTCAAGTTAGCATTCGTGAATTTTTGGGCATGGCACGCCAGCGACCGTTCACACAAATGCGGCATCGTCCCACCTTTCGTTTCTTGGATGAGCTTGGAGCTCTTGATGTAACCGTGTGAAAGCAGGTAATCCGCAATCATGCGGTCATTCTCCATGGTCTGGCTGTCCGTTCTGGTGAAGACGTTGGCTAGATTCCACGTGCTCGCGGTCGTGCCGCTGGGCACTCGGGCGGCTGCGTGGGCCGTGGCAGCCAGTGTATCACTGCCGTTCTGGTACTTGTACACGTACTGGGCCCGCAGCACGCAGCTATTGATGTCCTTCTGCTGCTCGGCGACAAACTGCTTGGCGTCCTGTTGTGCGTTGCGGATGCGCTCGGCGATCAGCTCCAGCGACTCGATCGTGTCCTGCACGAGCGTGTGCTGCGCCGACGGCTGCTCTTCCTGCAGCGCAAACACCGCCTTCTGCACGGCCGCGATCTCGCGGCTCACGTGCTTGTGGAACAAGCGGAAGCTCTTGTTCGCCTTCTCGAACGGCACCTTCAACAGCGGGTGCAGGAGCTCCTCCATCGTGTCAACTTCAACGTCTACACGCACGCAAACGCAGCCACAAACACACCCATCACACAGTCAGTCTCCATGCCTTCTTCCATGGGCATGCTATTCGCAGTCGCGTGCATGAGAGCGACGGTCATCCACACATGCGACCGCCCCCAACTGACTCGCACATTGAAGTTGAGCTCCTCGCTTCCAAGAGCTTCGCTCTTCTAGGCGACGCGCACACACAGCGCCGCTACGCTAGCTACGTGGCTCTACGCACTCACCTGTGGTGGCGTGGGTGGTCTTGTGCTGGCCGTGGGCTTCTTGGGACTGACGGCGAAGTGGCGGTCGGCTCCCGTAGCTCCTGGGTCGTCGGGTTCTTCCTCCAACGGCAACCCTTTCTTTGATCCGCCGGAGAAAGAAGCCCAGGCTCAGCTCGGGTTTGCTCAATTCGAATTGACGCAAAGAGCTAAATGAATCGCAGTGCAATTCAGAGAATTGTATACCCGGTCAGCCAAGCCCGTATACCAGACGGCGTTGGTGAGCCTGATGCAGGCGGACCCGTATACTCGACCTGCAATACCCACGGGCTGCACGGACCGGAAGATTTGGTTTGTCCGGATACGTATCCGGTTACGCGACTGAATGTTTGTCCCTCGAGAATGGTGGCCGTTGACACGCATGGGGAAAGATACGGAAAGCAACGTGGATGGCTACGTTTGGTCTCAGCTATTCACAGATCACTACGCACTGCCCTCTACTGAACCATCTACAGTAGTCGCTACGATTGATTCGCTACGATGATCGTGGTCTATCTAGTTGGCTCTTTCTGGTGGACGCTGGAGGACTGGCACCGTGAAGGGAGAGGCTACGCTATCGAGAGAAGACGTACCCGCTTATTTCATCTACAGATTCAGAGAGCGTTAGAAATACAGCAAGTGATCTCTAGCAGCGATAAGCGACATACGGCTCACCTTGCGGCCGCTGCGCTTGCGCATTTGTCGGCTTTGCTGGATCTCGTCGTACTTCTGCTTCTCTTCGTACGACATCTTCTCGTACTCCTGGCGCTTCTTCTCCTTGTACTCGTTCAGGCGACGAGCCTCGTCCTGTGAGAATGAATACAGGACAGCAGTCGTTAGCACTACGATGAGTGCTCCAATGAAACGGGGGTGTACGTACGGCCTGAGTATCCGCGGTTGGAGGACGTGCGGCAATCATCTTCGCACGCTTCTTCTGCGCACTGGCCTTGAGCTATTGAGATTCAGATACAAAGCAGAGCGTCAACATCAGCTCTAGTTTGATCCCTTCGACATGCGAGCGTCCGAGAGCTTACGTCACGAGACAACTTGATGGTCGATCCGACCGCGTCGATCAGGTAGGTGGTGAAAGCCACGGCAGCAGCCGCGTCAAGCTGCTGGGAACCCTCGAAAAGCTTGAAACGCACACGGAGAACGCGACGCTCCGTCTTCGGGAAGCCACTGCATGGGAAACGACGACGTTACGGATACTTTCGACAGCTTCCTGAATCCAATCGCCCCATTACTCACGTGATGGGAAGGGTGTTGACGTCGGTGATGACAAAGTACTCCAAGAACGGCTCCAGAGCCTTGAGCTGCTTCACGACCTGGGGCGTCAATGCGATCTTGGGAGTCTCGATGTTGTCGGAGGCAATACAAAACGACTCGGGAATGTTCGTCGGGTCCGTACGCTTGGAGATCTCAATCTGACCGAGGAAAATAGAACATTCAGTCCTCACAATCTCTCATGAAATCTCCCTTGAAAGCCACGTACCAGCTCTGGGAACGCCTTCGTGACATTCGTGTACTGCGTCTTCTTGGTCACGCCGAACACGAATGGATCGACGTCGTTTGCGTTCAAGCCGACATCGATCGTCTTCACAAGAGTCGAGACAGTGAGACCTCCAACTCACGTACATCAGGGCATCGTAGGGGACAAAACGCACCAGGTATTCCTTGGCTGGCAGGACGAGGTTGTACAAGCGCGACAAGAAGTCGTGGCGAGACGCCAGCGACAAATCGGCCACAAAGCGCGAGCAGAATCGGCGGCCCGTGCAGTAGTACTTGAAGTTGTTCTTGCTCTCCTCCAGCAGCCCCACACTCGGGTTGCCCGACTTGCCAGTGTAGGAGAACTCCTTCACAAGCGTCGGCTCGCTCGCGTCCAGCCTACACCACGCCAAGTGCAAAGCAAACCATTGTGTCAGCACATAGCAGCGTACACTCGGGAGGCAGACAATAGCATACGCACCACTTCTCGGCGATCTTCCTGTTCTGCGACTTGCCAACGAAGTAGTTGACGAGGTACAATGCGACGACCGCCAAACTGCCGCCCTCCAGGACGTAGTCGTGGTCTGGAACGCATGGAACAACATCGTCAGTCGTCATCCCCTAGAGGCTGTCGATGACTAGGACACACGCACCATCGACTGGCGGTGGGACGAACTCTGGAAGAGAAGGCGTGTCGACTGGAGCCGTGATCACCTATCGCAACGAAAGCATCCCACAGTTAGTCCGGAGTTGTGGATGTCGCTGCGAAACCAAGAGACTGGAAGACGTACAGGCGCCTCGACGCCGTCGAATTCATCGGGTTCTTGAGCTGAGGAAGGCAGTAAGAGGAGTAGAGGCTTTAGCATCACATATCTTGGCGTACAGAGCGCCCCACGAGACCGGAACAGCGCGCGCATAGGTGCAGTTGGTCAGCGTATGCTTACCAGTGACGTGGTGCGCGCCAGCGAGTGCCAGCAGCGCGTACGCGACGATCGAAGCCACACGCATTGTTGTTCAAGTTGGCGGTCTGCTTGTTCCTCTTTGAAATGGCCGCGGTCAAAAAGAGCCCCTCGACTGTGGCGCGGTACCGCGGATTCAAACCTAAACACGGCCACATAAAACCTAGGTGGGAAATGATGTCGACCACGTAATGTAGCCATTACCATTTATGCTCTGAATAGTGGGCTGTGCCTGAACCGTTGTGAGCTTCGTTACAACAGCGATGTCGGAAAACTGGGATCATGCGGGAGCTAAAAGCGTGGCAAAGCGGCATGTCGAGAGCCGATGGAAACAACAAGAGAACAGATACACTGTGAGTAGGTGTGGGGGCGCAGCAGTGCGGCTACTGTAGGATCTCTGGTGCGGTCGCTGCAAGACGAATGACACAGGAGACCACCAACGCCTCGAATGCCGGTAACTCACCCACGGAAGATAGCGCCACGCTGCCAGCGCAGAAACGTCGCTGAAAGTGCTTTGCTTGAACAGATTCCAAGAGTGACAAGGCGCCGCCTCCACCACCGCCGGATCGATCTTCGTCTGATGCTCTAGCAAGCAGGAGAAGTCTTACGGCTACGAGCAAGGCCCTCGTGCAGGAAGGACTCAAGCCCAACCTGTCGGCGGTCGAAGCGACCTCGCAGCTCAAGGTTTTGTGTCGGAAATTTGCGGCGCTGACTGAAAAAGTGAAGGTACTCGTCGCTTTTGGCTTCGTTGTTATGAAAGGATGTGCACTGACAGGAACGCAACCCACTAAATAGGAGGAGACAAGGATTCGAGAGGAGGCCGAGAAAGAGGTCCGTCGCCTGCGAGTGATAGTAGAAGGTACGATATCTGCTTGTAAGATGGTGGATATATTGTCGGCAGTGCTAACACCTGGTGGTCAGGCAACAATGCACCCGTGGTGGCGTCCTGTCGAGCGGAGACCCAGGCCTACATCAAAGAGCTCAAGGAGGCCCAGGAACAGCTCAAGCAAGAGCTACGAGCCGAGAAAGCGAAAAATGACAAGCTGGTTAGCAAGGCTCTCGAACTCGAAAAGGAAAAGAGCGCGCTGATGGCTGCTGCAGCAGTGAATGCGAACTCAAGAAACCACGGTAGGACTTCAGATCTGTACACTGGGTAATTTGGCGAAAGGTTTGAGCTCATCATTATCACGTAGACACACGCTCGTCCTCCTCCTCACGCCCACGTGCGACGGAATGGGATCGTGAGCAAGCGAGTAGAATCCACGAGACTCTGACGGTCACAATCAACGAACTTCAGGAGGAACTCACACACAAGGAGGTGAGACAGCCAGCATTGTGCTTGCGATTGCCGTCGATGTACTGAGAAAACTGACTTCTTCCTTGCAGGAAGAGCTTGCTTCGTACCGAGATCGACTGCAACGCGAGCGATCCCGAGTGAAGACACTGGAGGCTCAGCTGCAAGGTCAAGAAGAAGCGGCACAGGATGAGCGTAACATGCTGAGGGAACTCGAAGCGAGCGTCCAAGAACAGCGCAGCCAATTCGAGTCAATCGAAATGGAGATGCAGCTCAGTGAAGAGCGGCTCGAGGAAGAGGCGACGATGCGCCGCACGCTCGAAGAGCAGATTGAGACGCTCAACGATGTGAATGCCGCATTGGAGCAACGTGCGAAGGCGCTTGTGCGACGTCTGGAACTGAGCCAATCGATGGCCAACGAGATGGACGAGCTCAAGATCCAAGTGCGCGAGGCTGAAGTGGACAAGGAAACGCTCGTTCGATCTGTAAGAATCCCCAACAACCTACACTGATCGGACGTATGAACTAACGTTTTGGTTTTGCAGATCAAAGAGGTGAAGGATCAGCACTTTCTACGGGAGACCCAATGGAGGGGCCAAATCGAGCAGCTTCGCAGTGAAAAGCTGGTGTTATCTACCCAAATCAGCGATCTACAAAACGAAATCACGTCACTACGAGCCCAGAACTCGCTCTTCTCCGAGTGGATGCTCGTGCGCAGTGAGAACGTCGCCGCCGCTCAGCAGCAGCAAAGCCAGCAACAGTCCGCAGCTTACGAGGATAGCGAAAGCGATGCTCCAGTCCGGCAGCACCAACCCCACAAACCTCAACGTCCGCAGCGGCGTGAAGTAAACGTGTACTCAAGCCAAAGCCGATCACGAATCCGTCCTCTTGAAGATGGAATGTACGTGCACACGTCTCCAAGCTGTCCCCTGTCACCGTCCAAGACTCGAAGCATGACGACCGCATCGCCAATCAAGCAGCCATTGCGTGGAGACTGGCAGTCAAGTCGACGAGCATCCTCGGTCTCTTCCTCAGCGAGTAGCAGTGATGACGCTGACGCTTGGATCAAAACCGACACTCGACGCAATCCATACGAGACCAGCAACGGCAACCCTCCCACGAAAATGCCAGTATCACTGGCCTCGAGAAGACGGAATGACGACGCCAGCAGTCGAAGTACGAGCAAACTGTCGGACCACGAACGCCTGCGAGAGCTCATGAGCCGCAATCGTGAGCTGCAGAACCGACTGCAGCAGGAAACTGTAGCGACGCGGAATCTCGAGCAGGAGATTTCCGACATTACACAACAGCGACGTCAGGGATGAAAAAAAATACCACGCGAGGAAACAACGACGTAAAAGAACTACCTTAACTGAAAACTGTGTCACCAGTCTTGCGGATCGTCGTTGGATACGCCACTCAGCTATCTACGCACCTTGCCCCAGTTTTACGTCTTCGTCGACCGTCTTGTCAGTCTTCATTTGCTCTTGTCCATTTTCCTCGCGCGCTGCGTGAAGGTCTCTGACGTACTCGATGTGACGACGGGCTTCTTTAATGAGGGTAGCCTCCAGTTTGTCGAGAGTTTCGTTGAAGTGATCATCTGTGAAGATGGCTTCCATGGCGGCGACAATCTCCAGATCGCGCTTCTTCAATGCTGCCACGCAACTGGTATCTTCTTCCAAATGCGCTCGCAAGGCATTGGCCTTGTCATGGAGCTCCTCAGCCTCAGCGTGAAGCCCAAGCGCGTCGTGTTCATTGGCTTCTTCGGTGAGCTTTGACATTGTTGTACGGGTCTCTTCCACGCGGTTCTTCATGAACTTGATGCATGGCATCTCGCTATCGAAGTATCGCAGTGCACTTTCCAAGTGTTGCCGCACGGCCATCGTCTGTATATCAAGCGCAGATCGTACCTCGGTGTGCTCGTTGCTGATCGCGGCAATGGTACTCGCCAGCTTGCTGAGCTCTTTCTGGATGAGCTCGCGTCGCTCTTTTTGCTCGTAAGCGTCGAGGGTTTGTTTGTGCTTCTCGTTCAAAGCTGTCGTTTTGCCTGTGAATTCCTCGTGAATCGCCGCTGTCTGTGCCTCCAGCTCCTGGCTGTTGGCTTCGACGCCTTGGATCAATTCGTTGACTGCACGAAGCTTTGCCTCTAGCTCGTCTCGTTGTTGCTTGAGAGACGTGAGCTCTTGAGCTTGGTGTTTTCTCTTCTCGTTCAACGGTGCGAGCTGTGTCTCTTTATCTTCAATGAGCTTGGCCAGTTGGGCTTTCACTTCTTGCACTTGGTGTTCATCGACTTGGATTTCGTCCTCTGGGCTTGCCAGAGCACAGATCAGGGGCCCTTGACTGGTGGTGTGCGTCTCAACGTCGCCGCTACGACTTTCCTGGTGTAGTAGGACGGATTTCTTGAGTCGTAACTCGTGGAGAACCAACGCATCACTGCGAATATCCCGCCGCTGAAACGATTCTCGGATGGTCTCACCTTTCACAGCGCTGTCTTTTGTGGCGAAGTCAGCGAGCTGCGTCTCGATCTCAAACAGTTCTTTCGACAACGCCGAGTCGATGTTGCCATTCAACGACATGCGATGCTGGAGGAGGATCTTGCTGAGATATGCCGCCACAGTCTCCACTGATGCGACCTTGTCTTCCGCGTCGCCCCATCGGAACTCCTTCCCCATCACAGCACGAAGCGTGCCCACAACGGCCGCTGCAATTTGTTTGTTTGACTGAGTGGGTTTGCCGTCGCGCTCGGCGTGCAGGCAGTTCGCCAGCAGCTCCACCAAGTGGTCGAAGATGGCTTCGCTCTTGATAGATCGACAAGTGAGCACGTTCGCGAACAGCAGCTGCAGTGCGTCGCAGTGGAAGATCGCCATGATCGTGTCCGTGTTCAGGTACAGGCGGCTCCAGCCTACGAGACCCACGAGCGCAGCGTGTAGATCCGTGTGCGATGCCGCGACTTCCAGTCGCTTCACCAAAGGCAGCGGCTCCGCCTCGCTGCTATCTGTGTCCGTGACAGGCTCCTCCACGCTGTTTGAGTTCAGGCTGTGCGCATCGGAGAACGCCTTGCTTTTCTTCTTTTTCTTTCGCTTCTTCTTTTCAGCAGCACCGCTTGTTGGGGTGGTTGTTGGCGTGATTGGTTTGCTTGCAGGCGCAGACGCCGATCGTGAGCGGCCGTTCAAAGCGCCATATCTACACAATGAGAACACAGTTTAGAAGCATTCGCGCATTGTCAAGAAGCCCAAGATCGCGTGCATGCACGGAACGCACGGGTTGTTGGTCTTGATGGGGTCTCTCGCCAGCATCATCGCCGCCAGCGTCAGATACAACGGCGAATGCGAGGCGAGATCTCTTGTGCCAACAATGATCTTTTTTCGAAGCTTTTTCTGATGTTGCGGCAAATGTTATTGTGTCTCCAACAGTACTGATGGGTGGGAGGGTTCGAATATCTGAGAAGCTACGCAATTGAAGAAGCGACAACAACGCCCATGTCGGCATCTCCAGGCGGCATTGGCTACTCGCACACGCACGTTGATAACCAGTCCCGGCTGCAGCTGCCCAGCCAGTCGATCAGTGGTGTTTACCTTCAGCCGCTTGGCACGTACAGGGGTGGAGGGCCTTCCGACATGGCGTCGCATCACCAGAACGGCAAGCCGTTTGCCTACGAGCCGTTGCCGATGGGTAGTGCCGCTGGATCGTACCACGCGGTGTCAGCAGAGATGGAGACGCTGATGGTGGCAATGAGCCAGGGCAGCCAACGCCGTGGCAAAGAGGCCGATGGATCGCAGCCCACGAAGCTGAAAGCCGATGGGAAGCGGTCGCGTGAGGAGCTCAACCGCCGCGAACAGGAGCGCGTTCAACAGCTGAACGACCGGATCTACCAGATCAGGGAGCAACTGGAGGACGCCGGCGTCAAGACCAAGAAAACCAAGCAGTCGGTGCTCGATAACGCTGTGTTTTACATTGAGCGGCTCCAAGGAGACCTCGCCATCGCGCAGCAAAAGGCTGAGCAGGCGGAGAGCGTGGTGGGCCATGGCCGGAAGGCCGCATCGAGCGAGAGCGACAGCGTTTATGAGCGATGCTTCCAGCAATCGACCACGCCGCGCGTGGTCGTCGACATGGCCATGAAGCCTCTTGCGATTAACGCTGCGTTTGTGGAGCACGCGGGTCATGACGTGAAGCATTTGATGAAGAAGAGCCAAATGCGCAAGCACTTGACCAAGGTAAAAGGACGACTCGAGACGATCGTGAAGACTATCCGCGAGAAGGCCAAGCCGTTGGCTGTCGCTACAACCGCGATTGGCAGCCTAGGCGATGTCCGCGTCATGTTGACGGCGTCGCCCGTATGCGATGACAGCGACAAGCCCGTCAAGATCGAGTTCTCCGTCGTGCCTTTGGATGCCACGCCCGACAACGGACACGCTTCCAGTGGCTCGGCCAATGGCTTGGACACCTTTTTGTGCTAGTAGGCGACGTCTGCGTAATTTTTTATGATTGAGCGAACACCACAATTTTTTATCGCTGCGTATATTGTTCCAACATGCTATTTGGGCGAGTCCGAGCCAATCTCAGCCGTCAAGGCCACTACTACACTGCTTCACGGACGTGTGCTGTGCTGCGCCACCTTGACGCGCCGTCGCTCCTCTCCGTTTCCTTGACTCTCTGTCTCCTGTGAAATCTATTCCGACGTGTTGATCTCAATTCGGCTACCACGACGAATCTGACCCCAACCGATGAGTCGCCAGTGCTTGTCGATACGGCGACTGATGGCGATCTTCTCACCCTCCTGCGTGCAGACTGGCGCCGTGAGCAGGATCTTGGCCAAATCCTGCTTCACCGCGAGCACCTTGCCGCCCGTGGCGGTCGAGCCGATGTTGACCATGAGCACTTCGGCCTTGGACAGCTTCTGGACCTTAGAGGCCTTGCTGCCCTCCTGGGTCTTCACACCGAGCAATCGCTTGAGCAGGTAGAAGTTGATTTCCAGCTCGGTGAACACGTGTGGCAGGCTGCCCTTCAGGCCGAGCACCTGGCCGACCAGACGATCCGAACGCGTGAGCGTTGGGTCGACCTTGGTACCGACACCGATGAGGCCACCAGGCACGGCGTACTGCAGGTCGTTCTTCTCGGCAAACAGCGAGACGATGCGCGAGTAGATCGGCACGCACATCACCTTGCCCTCTTCGTCCTTGCTCACGATACCAGGACGCACTTCGATCTCGTCACCGACACGCAGCACACCCTCGAGGATGGAACCACCGGCGACACCGCCCTTGAGGTTCTCAACTTCCTCACCAGGCTTGTTGACATCGAACGAACGGATCACAATGAGCTTTGGCTTGGACGTGAAGTCGCGCTTCGGGATCGGGATGTTACGGCAGATGTACTCGCACACGACTTCAATGTTGTACTTGAGCACGGCCGAGATCGGAATGATCGGCGCATCGTGGGCGACCGTGCCGGCCACGAACTTCTTGATCTGCTCGTGCTGGGCGACCGCGGCGTCCTCCTTGATCAGATCGACCTTGTTCTGCAAGATGATGATGTTCTGGAGACGCATGATCTCAATCGCAGCCAAGTGCTCCGAGGTCTGCGGCTGTGGGCACACTTCGTTACCCGCGACCAGCAGCAGCGCGGCGTCCATGACGGCGGCACCGTTCAACATCGTAGCCATGAGGATATCGTGGCCAGGGCAGTCGACGAACGACACGTGACGCTGGAGCACCCACACGGTCTTGCCATCGACGTCATCGACGAAGCGGTCTGGCTTGGAGCTGCCGAACGCACGGTAGCAGCCAATGCCGACGCCGTTCTCAGCGCGGTAGATCTTGGCGTTGGCGTAACCGAGCTTGATCGTGATGTTACGCTCGAGCTCGTTCTTGAATCGCACGGTCTGGACACCCGAAATGGCCTTGACGACAGTCGACTTACCGTGGGCGACGTGGCCAATGGTACCGATGTTGATCGTGGCCTGGCGACTGATCACCTCCGGCGTGAGCGGCGTGAGCTCCTCGATCTTGAGCTTGGACAGGTCCTGCACCGACAGGTGTGGCTGCGTGATTTCTCCCATGGTGGCGGTAGTGGTGGTGGATGGAGTTAGTTGTGGTGGCGAAGCTCTTCGAGACGAGGACTTGCGAGTGACCGAGACGTTAGTAGCGAGCACGGACGAGTCTGTCGCCAGCATCATATCAACCACAAGAACACGTCAGTCGCCTGGCCCGAAATCTCCGTTGGTTGGCGATGGATCCACCGCGAAAAAGATGCAAAAAAGGAATGGCGAACACGGCCGTGGGAACCTCGCGACTGTGGCGGCTCCAGAGCAGCTCTGGCGACGCGAGTCGCGTGGTTGCGGCCACGTATCCCATTCTCTAATGCAGTGCGCGGCGTGTCCATCACCACACGCATCTCACCTTTGCAGGGGCGCTTGCTTCTTGCGGCGGGAGCTGTTCCTTGGGGAGCTTCCGTGCGGTCGGCGGGTTGGTGGGTCAAGCAGAATCACGTGGCTGGAAGGAGCAGCGGCCGAAATATCCAATGGCGGCGTCGGCCGGAAGAGTGTTTCAATCAGGAAAGTGTTTTAATCAGTGGGTACATGTACCCTACTCCGGGTACAATTGTACCACTTCAAGGGTACATGAACCGGAGAGCTCTCTGAAACGGCAAGCCATTTCGCGTTTGCAACCGAAAATGCGCGCCAAACGGCGGCGCTCGCCGTCTATTTGACGCCCAAGTGGAAACCGATACGCAGTCGCAGCCACGATCAAAGAGACGCGCGTTGTCTTTTGTTTGAGTGTTGGCGAGCCTGCGTTGTTGGTGCAATTGCACTATTTCATGACCAGCGCCTCGCTAGGCGCAGGATTGGCGACGGAATCGCGTGGGAATGGCAGCCTCGGGAGCTGCAGCGATGGCTGCAGGCGCCACCTCAGCTGTTGCAGGCGGCCACAACAGCAATAACAATGCAGCGACGAGTGCGCTGCTCCTGCATCGGCATTTGTTCGGTATCAAGGGGTCTGTGAAGAACCACATCGCGTTTGCCGATGAAAACCTCGTGGTGTATCCGTGCGGCCACAACATCGTCATCCACAACATGGAATCGAAAGAGCAGCAGTTCATCCACGGCATGGAGAGCGGAAGTATCGGCGGTATCACGGCTATGGGCGTGTCGGCGAACAAGCGCTACGTCGCGATTGCAGAGAAGGCCGAGAAAGGCGTCGTCCACATCCACGACCTCACGACTCTGCGACGGCGCAAGACGCTGTCGCTTGCAGAAAACATGTCCGACACGTGTGTCTGGGTGTCTTTCTCCAACGACCACAAGTACTGCCTGACACAAGGCGGAGCGCCGGACTGGACACTGTCCTTGTGGCTCTGGGAGAAGACCAAACTCCTCACGTCTGTGAAGGCGACCAACCAAGCCGGGGGAGCTGTCAACCAAGTTGACTTCAGTCCAAATGACCCGACGACGATTTGCGTGAGTGGCAACGGCATCATCAAGTTTTTCAAGTTCATCGACGGCCAATTGCGTCTCCAAGCGACACCGTTGAAGCGTGAGCCAGCAAACTTTCTGTGCCACGCCTGGGTGAACGATGACCGCGTAATTGCCGCAGCCGACACAGGCGAGCTGTGGCTGTTCGAAAGCATGGAGTTCCGACAGGTTTTGGCGTCTTCACCGATCGACGGCAACTTTGTGAGCTCGATCTTGGGCTATTCCAAGGGCTTCGTGTGCGGTGGCTCAGGGGGCATCGTTCGAATCTACGATCGCAGCGACGACGGACGCGAATACTACAAGAAGTCGAAGACGTTCACTGTCGAAGGTAATATGAGCACAGTCGCCAACATCGCCATCAGCCCTACTGAAGACTCGCTTGTCTGCTCGCTGGAGAACAACCAGCTCTACGTGCTTACGCTGTCGAGCACCGATATTCTGAAGGAAGATGCGATGAACTTCGAGCTGCTGTCGACGTCATTCCATAGTCCTGGAAACTCGGGGACGCATATCACTGGACTGGATACGTGTATCCGCAAGCCACTGGTTGCCACGTGTGGACTCGACAAGTCCGTGCGGATCTGGAACTACGTTGACAAATCGACGGATATCATGAAATTCTTCAAGGAGGACACGTACTCGATCGCGTTTCACCCCTCAGGACTCCACGTCGCAGTCGGATTCACGGACAAGCTCAAGTTACTCAACATTCTCATGGACGACATCCGGTCCTTTCGAGAGTTCGCCATCAAAGCCTGTCGAGAAGTGCGGTTCAGTCATGGTGGGCAGTACTTCGCCGCTGCCAATAACAACGTCGTCCAAGTCTACTCGACGTACACGGGGGAGCTGGTGGCTGTTCTACGCGGCCACTCAAACCGTGTGAATGCCATCGCGTGGAAGCACGACGATCGCAAGCTGCTCACGTGTGGAGCCGACGGTTCGATCTTGCTGTGGAACCTGCGCACTGCGTCCAAAGTGAGCGACGGTCACTCACAGGCGAGATGTACGTACACCGACGCTATCCTCACGCATGATGCTGACGTGGTGTACGCGACTGGCACGGATGGCCTACTCAAGGAAATCGACGTCGTCACGGGAATCGCACGAAGTGAACACTGGGCTGGAGGCGTCACGCTAGGTCCTCTGGCTTTGGCAGCGTCTCAGCAAGTGTTGTACGCGGGTACAGTGGAACCGAACCGCCCCGGTGGTCTACGCGTGTACAAGCTGCCTCTCGAAAACGATGCAGCGGCAAACGCAGCACTCCATGCGAGCAACCACCTCGCTATGCTTGGTAGTCCCGGAGGCTCGAGCGCCGCAGGCTCTCCACAACAAACGGCAACTGGTGCGAACCCGCAAGCTGGTGGTGCGGGCTCCAATCCTCAAGGTGGTTCCACAGGAGGAGGCGCAGTGGTAGCGACCAGTCAGTCGTCGTTCGTCGAATATCAGTGCCACGATCTCCCGGTCACCCGACTTCGGCTCTCGTACGACAACCAGTACTTGTTCTCCACAGGTGAAGATGGATCGCTGTGTATCTTCGAGACACGGGATCTGGTGGGCAAGGGTGGAAGCTCAGGCAAAGGAGCGGCTGCAACCAACAAGGAAGCGCGCGTGATCGGTGGAGGTGCAGCCAGCAGTGTTGGTGGTGGTGATACGAGTGGCAGCGGTGGATCAGCAAACGCCAACGCGAATGGACTGCCTTTCGCGGAAGAGATCTTGGTGACCAAGTCAGACTTGGAGGAAAAGAATCGACTCATGAACGAACTCAAGACCAAAGTCGACGAGCTCACGCTCCACAACGAGTACCAGCTTCGCCTGAAAGACCTGAACTACAAGGAGAAGATCAAAGAAGTGTCCGACAAGTTCACGGCCGAGCTCACTCAAGATCGCCAGCGTTGTGCTGACCTGCAAGAAGACAAGATGGAGATGGAGAGCGAGTACCAGAAGAAGATGGGCGAGATGACCAAGAGCCACAAGACCGAGTTTCTAGATCTCAAGACCACGTACGAGACCAAGATCCAGGCCGAAAAAGACCGTTATGCTGCCTTGGAGCAGGCCCGCGGCGAGCAAAACGCGAGGTACGAGGAAGAGAATCACCGCCTGGTGGAAAGCCACACGCACTTCTTGGCGGAAATGACAACCGAGTACGACCAAAAAGTCGCCCAGGAACAGGAGCTGCAGACCAAGTGTGCTAAGGCGAAAGACGTGCTGATCCACGCGAACGAGTCGCTGAAAAAGCAGTTAGAAGAGGACGCTGAGCTCGAGGTCGAAGAGCTGAAGATGAAGTACGAAGTCAAGCTGCAAGAGGAGCGAGAGGCGACTCTGCGGTTGAAGGGTGAGAACGGCATTATGAAGAAGAAATTCTCGGCGCTTCAGAAGGACATTGAGGACCAGAAGGAGGAGATTCGATCTCTGGAAGAGAAGGGCAAGGAGCTATTCGAGAACATCAAAGGCCTGGAGAAGGATATCGAAGGCCACAAGAAAGAGATCCGTGAGCGAGAAGAGACGATCCAAGACAAGGAAAAGCGCATTTACGATCTCAAGAAGAAAAACCAAGAGCTCGAGAAGTTCAAGTTTGTGCTGGACTACAAAATCAAAGAGCTCAAGCGCCAGATCGAGCCGCGCGAAAAGGAAATCGGCGACATGAAGAAGCAAATCGAAGAGATGGACGCGGAACTGGAGCAGTACCACAAAAGCAACGCGGCGTTGGATCTCATGATCGGTGAGTTGCGGCTGAAAATGGACGGTATGCAGAAGGAGATGGATGCCCAGATCCACCAAGTCGCTATCGGCAAGCTGCTGATGAAGCAGGTCCAGAACGATATTCTCATCTGCGCTCAGGTGCTCGATGAAAAGAAGGCGTTGAAGAACGCGGTCATGGCGCTCAACAAGAAGTACGAGGAAGGCGTCGCGCTGGACGCGAAAGAGCCGAACTCGCAGGCCGAGTACAACCGCCAGCGTGAGTACCTAGAGAAGGAAGTCGAGTCGCTCAAGCGCAAGATCATGAAGGGCATGGCGATCAACGAAAGCGAATTGCATCGACTGCAGCGCGAGAACGCGTTGCTCACGACCCAAGTGAACGAGCTGCGTCGGGAGTTCCACAACGTGAAGATGTCGTCGCAGGAGCTACGAGAGAGCAAGCGCCGCCTGCTCCACGGCGGCAGCAGTGGTAAGAAAGGCGGCGAGATGAACATGGAGAAGATGCGAGAAGCAGAGCTGCAGCGCGAGCAGATCTTACAGCTGAAAGAGCGACTGACGAACCTCCAACGAGCGATGGGCGGCGGCCTCCAGTTCACGCTCACGGGCACATCCGGGGCGTCCACGGCGAGTGGCATGCGGAAGCCCATGCCGCCGACCTCGTCATCGTCGTCCTCGTTCGCATCCCACAAACTTCCGCCTGTATGATACTTCAAGTAGGAATGAATACAACTTCTTCTCCGTCTCCACGACGTGTATTACTTGGACGGCGTCTTGCGCTTGTCTCGCGTGTACATCTCTCGGCTCTGGCGGAGAATGCGCATCTAGATACAGATAGGAGGCAGTGAGCGGAATGAATCTGATTGAACAGACGCTCGTAGCTGTACTCACGTAGTCTAGTAGGTGCGTGTTGATGTTGATGCGGTCGGGAATGTGGACGTACAGCACCGTGCGGCCCATGACGAAGACCTCGTCGAAGTGGATGCGCTTGCCCTGCGCGCCATTCGTCGGTAAGTCAGCGCCACACCAAGGAGACCAAGCAAACAACGCGCACAGCCTCACGGTTGGCTTTGTTTCCGTTGCATCGAGCAGTGTGAAGCTATGAGTTCAGACTTGCATGGTGAGCGAGAATGCCATGGGCAGAGAGGCAAAAGCGCAACGCACTCCATGTCGTGGAGCACTTCTTCCACGACGCCGTCGATGACGCAGTCGTTTTTGAGGTCGATACGCACGCGCAGCCCCACCAGACTCTTCAGGAGCAGCAGCAGCGAGCGAGGGCGGCGGCGTCTGCTCTGTCGCTCGGCTGCAGTCGCAGGCGCCCGTCCAGCGGCGGTCGGTGGTGTCGATGATGAAGCCATGATCCAACGGCTCACTTGCAAATTGGCGTTATGGTGCCGACCCAGTCGTGTTTGTCTTGATGTTTGTATGAATCCACTCTGCAGCGAGGAAAATTGCTCCACTGGTCACCACGATGCGACGTGGTTGGCGCAACATATTAGCGACGTGAACTTGAACAGGCAACATACAAGTAATGACCCCCCCCCCTTTCTCTTTCTACCCTGCTTTAAACGTCTCCCATTGAAGATGAACCGCTTCTTGAGCTAACGAATGAGCAGCTTCTTGTCGTTGCCCAGCAGCGGCTTGATGTCCAAGATCGCCATCGTCGACAGCGCGTCGACGACCTCAAACTCCATCACAGGTGACTCCGCCGACTTGAC
>JAADXN010000048.1:0-62460 GCA_023337875.1 Pythium apleroticum | reverse complement strand
GCGACGGAGCTTGCGGAGGAGCGCGCGGGCGCGAGACACTAGTCCCCAACGTGTCCCCATGTGTGGTCCACACTAACTTAGGTTATATCCTGGTCCGAATGTCTCTTCGGACGCCAATTCGTCCGAATGGTACTATACTGCGTGCCACGCTGGCGCCCTCAGAACCAGATGAAGTCGATCTGAGGAAGAGCGGTGTAACCCAGTTTCGGTTTTAGCAGGGAGTTACTGTAACCGTACTTAGCTGACCAATCGTACTTTGTCGAAGTCCCCCGTGCAACAGTGACACGCATGGAGCGAATGGCTGCACCAATTCCATCTCACCTCGCGGATTGAGCAGCTCCGCACGCGACCCACACGCGCATATACAGCGAACATGGCACGCAAGAGCAACCAGAAGCGCAAGCGCCGCTCGTCGGCCAGCAAGCGCGACGAGCGCGTGGCGGCGGAGCTCCAGGAGGTGAACGACATCCTCCAGGACGACGACCGGTCGCAGAAGGAGACGTGGCGGATCGGCAAGCGCCTCAAGAAGCTCATGGAGGACCACCCGGGCATGAGCAAGCGCCAGACCATCGACGCGTTCTTCCTGTGGGGCACGGCACTCGCGCGGCTGGCGTCGCAGAACGAGGACGCGACGCTGGCCGAGGCCGCGGCGGACAAGTTCCAGGAGATGCACGAGCTGTCCAAGGGCGACGACGCCGCCATGGGCGCTGTCGGATACTCGCTGTGGGCGTCGTCGCTGCTGATCATGGCGCTGGAGCAGCAGAGCCGCGAAGTGCTGGACAAGGCGTTGGGCAAGTTCCAGCAGGCGGTGGACGTGGACGGCGGCACGACGTTCGAGACGCGGTTCCAGTACGCGCGGGCGCTCAAGGAAGGCGGCGACATGGTCAAGTTCCTGGAGGCTGAGGCCGCTGCGCTGAACGAGACGCCGGCGGCGACCGAGCACCGCCAGTACTATGAGCGCGCGCTGACGCTGTGCGAGGAGTTGGAGAAGGTGTACGAGGAGGAAGTCGGCAAGGAGCGCGTCGCTGCGAAGGAGGACGACGCGGAGGAGGATGGAGAGGATGGAGAGGAGGAGGAAGATGGCGGTGGAGAGGAGGACGGAGACGAGGAGGAAGAGGATGAAGCGTTTGACGATGACGAGGTGGACCCGGACGACGACATTGTGAACGTCACGGACCTCGCGGAAGTCAAGCTGCTCGAGGCGATTCTCCACGGCATGCTGGAGGACGACGAGACGGAGGCGAAGGCGACGGCCAACTTTGACCGCACGGTCGCGCTCTTCAAGCGCGCGATGGAGTTGGATACTGAGAACCCAGGCGTGCTGATGGAGCTCGCCAACTACGTGGCGCTCAAGTGCACCAAGCGCAAGCAGAACCGCGCCCTTGACAGCGTCGCGTGGGAAGGCATCATGGACTTCTTGGACGAGCAGTACACGACCGCGCTGGCTCGAGTGGAGTTCGACATGGCCGAGTGCAAGCAGATCTGCTTCCGCAAGGACACAGAGCAGGAGGAAGAGCCAGAGGATGAAGAGAGCACCGACGCTCAAGTACCGCACCTGCTCCACGCGCTGGGCAAGGCTCTCGTTGCGTACCTCATCGGCGAGGCCTCTGCCAGCGGCCAGCCCAAGGCGCCCAAGAAGGCGACGCTGGCCGAGCTCAAGAAAATGGGCAAGATCCAAGGCAGCGGCGGCGGCGGCTTCCTGAGCAAGAACAAGGGCAAGGGCAAGCTGTCCATGCTCAACAGCAAGACGGGCAAGAAGCACCCGCGCTACGTGCACACGATCGAAGTGCTCCGCTCCGCGCACCACTTCCACGACAAGCTGGGGTGCTACCCGCTCGCGTGCTTGTTCGCACACCCGGCGTACCAGGATGAAGGCCAGTGCAAGGTGTGGCTGGAGACGGCGGAGACGTACGGCGTGCTGGACGAAGAGCTGCAGCTCGAGGACTTTGAGGCCTTCTGGGAAGCGGCGTGGTTCGCCAAGTTCACGCAGCCAGTTGAAGTCGTCGAAGTGGAGCAGGACGCAGAGGAAGCCACAACAACAGAAGAGAGTTAGAAATACACGACTTTGTTTTGCTACGCCACCGTTCATCATAGGTCACATCGAGAAGGGCAACCGCAACGCACAGACGCCTACTGTAGTATTCCAGATCACGGCAGCACAGGAAAGCTGCCGAACTCGGCGTTCCAGTCTTCAAAGAGCTTGAGGTCCTTGCCGCCGACGCTCGACTTCACGTTGATCAGCGCCTGCGCGAAATCCTGGTGTCGCACGGCTCGAATGTTGGCAGCCTCCACACTTCGAATGTCCGTGATCTCCCGGACTGGGCCCAGTGCGGCCTCCGTGCAGAGCGCGCGCATGTCGGCGCATGAAAAGCCTTCCGTTGACGCTGCAATGCGCTTGAAATCCGCCGACGAAAGCTCATGCTGGCTGTCTCGCAGTGCGTGCTGAATGTAGGAAGCCCGCGATCGGTCGCTGGCAGAGGGATGTACAGGCGCTTGACGAAGCGTCGACGGATCGCCTCGTCGAGCGTGTGGGGGCAGTTCGTGGCTCCGATGACGAGCAGGGAAGCGCTCGAGTTGGATGCCATGCCATCCAGTTGCACCATGAACTCGGTCTTGATCGCTCGCCGATATCCAGCCTCGTTGTCGCTCCGCCGTGTGAGCATCGAGTCGATCTCATCGATGAAGATCACCGATGGCTGCTTGGCCGACGCCACAGCGAACAGCGTGCGCACGAGCCGCTCGCTTTCCCCAGCCCACTTGCTTGCTATCGAAGACGCTGAGATGTAGAAAAAAGTGGCTCCGGACTCGTTCGCGATGGCCTTGCCGATCATCGTTTTGCCTGTTCCAGGTGGACCAAACAGTAGCAGCCCTCGAGGGAGAGCGCGCAGACCAGTGAAGATGTTGGGCCGACTCATGGGCCACACGATGAGCTCGTTGATGCACTTCTTCGCAAACTCGAGCCCAGCGATGTCGTCCATCGTGACGGAGCTGTTGTCAACAATGTCCGACTCGATCTTCGAAATCAGCTCAGACGAGCAACCTTTCAAGGCGTTCTTCGACGGATCATCTTTGGGCTGCTCGTTGTTCTCCGGCTTGGCTGTCTGCTTCGCAACCGCCAGGTCTCGTTTGAGTTGGAACATCTTCAGATAAGCGTTTGTCAGCAAGCCAGCATCGACCTCGTGCCGAAACTTGGCGCTTTTCAGCTCCTTCTTCAACGCAGCATACTCGGGGTCCTTCTCTCTCTCCGCTTCTGCGTCTTCCATCTTCTGCTTCATCTCTCCGACCTTCTTCTCGCAGTCCAACTTCACCTCTTCCATCTTCTTCTTCACTGCTGCGATCTCCAGCTTCGCTGTCGTCCACTTGGTCTCCATTTCACCTTCGTTTGTCTTCTTGAGCTTGTTCATCTCGGCTTCTGTCTCCTTGAGCTTGAGCTTCTGCTTCAAAGCCGAGAGCTCTAGCTGCAGTGCAGAAACTGCTCGGCCTTTCTCGTCCGCGCCCGCCTCTGTCTGCTCGACCTGTTGCTTTGCTGTCGCGAGCTCCGATCGCAGACCTGCAAGCTGCTGCTCTACCACGACGATCGCGTTTCCGTGCCTCAGACTGACAATGGCCTTCTCCATGCAGACCACAGCTAGCTCCTGCTCCGCTTTCGCGGCTCGCTCATTGGCCTCGTCAACGAGATCGCTGTACGGGCGCTTCATGCATGGGTGTGTGCACTCGCCTGAGGGCTTGACACCGTCGGCAAGACCAACCGCGTGAGGTTGCTGCACCGAAAGGAGAGGCCACGACTGGTTGACTTGTTGGAGAGCGACGAGAGCTTTAGAGCTGCCATCCTG
The DNA here is from genome assembly GCA_023337875.1 of Pythium apleroticum. Lineage (NCBI taxonomy): Eukaryota > Oomycota > Peronosporomycetes > Pythiales > Pythiaceae > Pythium > Pythium apleroticum. Next base: position 58,627 of record JAADXN010000048.1, on the reverse strand, counting down.
TGCACTTAGGGGTGTGGGCTGTCGCGCTGCGACTTCGCTAGGCTGCTGCGCGTCTGCGAGCTGCTGCTGAAGATGCGTGATGTGTGCACACAGAATTTCGTTGGCGGCTTCCGTGGCATCGGCGCGTCGGAGCGCGGCTTCGAGTTGAGGGTTCATGGGGGTCGCGAATGGCACCGTGTTCACTGCAGAGCAATCGAGATTGTGAGCTCAAGGAGAGCAGAATAGCCAAGCGCCCACGCAGTAGGACTTCCGAAGCGGTGGTCACACTCATCCAAATCCCGGACTTGCATTGGCCGTATTGTCACGACAGCGAAAGAGGCCTCAGACTCCAACGAACGCCATCGGCTCTACCACCAGCGTTCATATTATGCGCCTTGATGGGAGGCATCAACCAAGAGACCACGACCACGAGCAGAAGCAGTGCGCGCCATTGACAAGGTTTAGCCGATAGAGAGGCTCGTGCGATGGGCGTGGGTCTCAATGGAAGTGCCCCCTCACTCTTCGCCCAACCAAACGCGAATGTGGCGGCCTTTCTCGCGAGTGGATCCGGCTCTCCATCATCCAATCAGAATCCGTTTCTGGTGGATCCACTGAATTGTGTTAGCGGACGGACACAGATCCAAGATGCCAAACCACGATGACGTCAGTTACCAAGTTGCTTGGGGGTGGACGGAGAGCTCCATGGCGCTCACGGAACAGGAGGTTGAGTGGCAGCGCGCGCGCCGCGACGTGTACGAGGATCTGCTGCGCAGTGGCCTCGAGGGCGTCAACCGCGACGCGATCCGCCACGCCAGGTAACGCCATGCCACGCCGTTGTCTTTGGCGCTAGCGAACTCTAACGAACCATGGAACCTGCCAGGCAATTCTTCCTTTCGAACGGCTCCAAGTTCGTCCCCAAGCCGTACACGCTTCCCAGCGACAGCGATGCCGTCGGACTCGTCGCTGCCGTCATTCCGCAGCCATTCGCGAAGCAGTGCATCGTGATGGGCGACGAGCTCGTCGCGCTGCTGCCCCGCGAAGCCGAGACGAACCACATCACGGGCTACGTGAACGACGAGAACACCATGCACATGACGCTCTTTCACACGTCCCATCCAGACGACTTGATGCCTCGCGCCAGAGCTCGCCAGCCACAGGACATCGCGACTCTGCGCGAGCTGGCGTCCAGCTTCAAGCCGCTTACGCTCAAGCCGCACCGCGTCGTGCTCTGTTCGTCCGGCGCGATCGTGTTACTGTACGAAGTCGACGAGTCCTCCGATTGCGACCCGTTCACCGTCGACCGCTTGCGGGAGCTCGCGAAGACCAGCTTCTCGCCGTTCCCGAAGCGCCAGTCCAAGGCCATCATGCACACGACGCTGGCGCGGCTGCTGAGTCCCGACGTGCCGCAGGACGTCGTGGCGCGCGTGCACCAGCACTGTGAGCTGCTCACGCAGCAGCTGCGCAGCGAGAACACGTCGGTGGTCGTGCGTGAGCTGTGGTTCGTCGACGAGACGCATCACTACTGGGCCAGCGGACACACGACCGTCATCCCGCTTGGCTCGTCGTCAGCCCAGTGAACCCACCCATCCAGGCAGCAGCGCCGATACACGGGTTACAGGGCGGGTACACGGTCGTGTAACCCACGGTTTTGCTGGACGACGACCAGCACTCCGAACGATGGTTGCGCACAGGGAGCGAAGGCCACCGACCGCCACTTCGACGTCGATTGCATAAACCCGAGCGACATACAAACACCAAGATCGATCGAGTGCTGAATGCGACCGACCAGTCGCGTGGCTCAGCGGCACCTACCCCTTTAAGATGGCAGATTGCGAATAAGGCCACAAAACGAGATGGATTACGCTTCACGACCGACCGCATTTTTACGTGAGATTTGTTCATACACGCTCAAATTTTAACAGTGAGTTCTAATCGACCGACCACGGATGACCCTGGTCGAATGGCCCGGAGTTCAACCGCTGACGCGCTGGGCGCTTGAGCGAGCAGCATCGGATCGCGTCATCCTGCTATGCGAAGAGATCGCGGCTCCTCCGAACCGCAATCAATCAACGGTGGTCGGCAGGATGGCGTGCAGGCGCCGCCAGTGTCCATTTGGCAGTGAAGCTCGCACTCCGTGGAGCTCACCATCTCGACCCACTCCACAGTTTTAATCAGACCCCGAAGCACCACAATGGCCTCAACTTCTGGCCCGATCGTGTCTCCCCTTTCACCAGCTATCAAGCGGTCCACGCGCAAGCGCCAGCGCCCCACCTTCTTCGCGGAGGAGATCGAAGCCGTATCGGCGTCCACCTCAGCATCCTCTCGGAAGCACAGTACACGCACGACGCGCCAGCGCCAGCAGCAACAGCCATCGCAGCGCACAGAGCCGGCGACCAAGCGCCACCACCACGCTCACCGCAGCGACATCTCCCAACTCCACGATACAGTGTCAGATCTCCGCGCGCAGATCGAGTCCGCAACGATACAAATGCAAGAGCTGCGGTCGCTTGTCAGCATGCTTGCCGACCTGTACCGAGCCGAGGAAGACGCGGACGAAGAGGAGGACATCTTTTCAACACCGTTGTCGCCCCTGCTTGAGTGATCCCCCGCACCACTTCAAACGTTAGTCTAGACGCTGTACAATCATCCTTATTATCTCTAGAAACATTTTGTCATACCCTCTATAAGCACTGATCGTCCCAAATTGCGATGACTCCCTCGTGGGAAGCTGCGGCCGAAACTTGATTGCGAGCCACACCGCAGCCGAGCCCAAGCGAAGCTGCTGCTGTCGGCGTCGCTCTTTGTGGTCCGTGGCAGGAGAGCTCTTTATCGAGACGTGGGTAACAAGATCCCTCGTCGCCGTACGGGTGCGGTGGCACCCGGGTGACGATCCGGCTTCAGCGTCGGTTGGTCGACTTCAACCACCGACCATGGAAGTGGTCGGTCGTTGACCACGGCGGGTATTGCTCGCGGTCGGTCGTCATCTTGATTTCAGTATGCCGGGTGCTGACACACTTTTGAGAAACGCAGCTTCCGTCTGTCGCCCCTCCCCTATCGCCCCCTTTATCCTGCGGATGCTGCACCGCCCGAATGGAGCGGCTCACGGGGCGGAAGCTTCCTTCAAGTCGAATGCGGTCCGACACTATGACGACACGAAGTACGAAGTAGGCTGCGGAGAGATGTCGGGCCGTGGAGGAGGAGCGTCGGAGAAAGACATTACTACATGGGTCCTTTTAAGGACAACCCGACGCCAGGAAGTCTAACGTAGCCCAATGCAACTGATCAAGAGGAGTGGAGTCATGCATAACGACAACTGCTGCGGTGCGATTCAATTCACTACACGTAAGATGACGATGTAAGGCGTCAGCGAGCGCAAGCCTAGAGATAAATAAACACACGCTTCGACCCTTTCATGAGGGTATAGTTGCGTGACAACGAACGAAGAGTCTTAGTTGGCGAGAGGGTCTTGTCGCTGCTGCTCCAGGTAGAGAGCCACGAGGCCTCGCAGCTCGTTGATCTTCTCCGCAGCCTTCGCGACGTTCTTCTCCATCGACTTGACAGAGGCAGCCAGCGAGGCGACTTCTGAGCTCAACAGCTCGTCGGATGGCTCCGAGGAGAGTGGGCAGCGACGCTTGGGAAGCTGGTTGTACGCTTCGAGATCACCGTTGAACACCACGCTGTCGAAGTCGAATTGTTCGGCTTCCTGCACGAAGTCGTCCTCTGCGTGGATGTGGACATGTGTGTGAAGAGGACCTCGCTGTCTCTTGCGGCATTTGGTCTCCGGGTTCACTGGGGCGATGGCGTTGCGCTCCATCTTGTCGCTTGTGGTGCTTTGGTACGGCATCTTGCGGTAGGGGGCTTCTGGGGCTGGGCTCAAAAGTGGAAATGACGAAGTCATTGGGCGACAACCGTCGTCGGTCCTCATCAGTTGTAGCTGGTCGTGCCGGTCGAATGCACCAGCTCAGATCTCTTGACAAATCTATGAATTTGTTTTACACGGGTGGGCGGCCGGTCGGAATCCGTGTTACCTGACTTTTGTTGTTCCTTCAGTACCATTTGAATCTGCACACTGTTGGATTTCACCTTCCCATACCGACATGTTCTTCCATGGTCGGTGGATAGATGCGGATGCGTTGTCTCGTTCTTTTTAGTTCGTCGTGCTTCACAGAACCGCTTCGGAAAGCGGTCGGTCGTTTTGCTGGCGGAGAAATAGCTTGCTTTTTGTATGTTTTCAGAGGCGTCAAAACGCAGAATTAGGGCGGTCGAAGAATGGAGCCAACTTGCTGACGAGCGGTCGACATATGCTAATTTGTATTGGAGAACTTCACCCAGCTTTACGTTTGGACTCGTGCCAAACACAGACGAACTTAACGATCTCCATTCGACAAGAATCCTTGGTTCCTTAAGTTCGCAGGATCGTGAAAGGTCGCGACTTGGTGGAAACGATCTACGCCACACTGCATGTCCAGCATCGAATCAGACCATGCTGTCGGAAGACCGGATATGCGTGGCGCTCCTGTTCTGCGCGACGTTTGGCGTCGGCTCCATGAGCTTCGGCTCCGTGTTCGCCGCCGCCGGGCCCCTACTCGCGTCGCTCGCGATCTACTTCCTCTCGGCATGTAACCTCCACGCCAGCGTTGCAGTCAGCAAGTGCCTCACTGTCGCGCCGATATCCGTCCGCACCTTCAGTGATCTAGGATATTACGCCTTCGGTGATGCAGGCCGCCGTGTAATCCTCGCTTCGGAAGCGGGTGTGTGCTACTTGACGCCAATCGCTTTCCTGATTCTGGGTGGGACGTCGCTGCTACCCCACGTTTTCGATGGCGTGGTGGACAAGAACTCAACGGAGTGGATCATCATCACGGCGATTATCGTGCTTCCGATCATCTTGATTCCGACGCTGAAGGCAGCGGGACCGTTGTGTATCCTGGGTGGCGTAGTCGCGGTTGTCACGGACCTCGTCTGCATCTCGTACTCGCTCTCATCGCTCCCATACTCGCCGAGGGAGACTGAGCTGCAAGCCAATTACGTCATCTCGACGTTCGGGACGATCATGTTTGCAACTGGCACGGCGATTATTATCCCTCCCATTCAGCGCCAGCATACTGACCCAAGTCGACTCGCCAACCTCGTGTCACTCACTCTGCTCTACATCACATCTATCTACATGCTCATCGGCATCATCACGTACTATCAGTTCGGCTGCACTGCACCAACAACGTTGCTTGACGAGCTACCGAGCGGATCGTGGAAGAAGGTGGCGTCGGGTTTCATGCTCGTTCATGTCCTTGTGGCATTCCCCGTACTCCTGACGCCCACGCTGTTCGATGTGGAACGCTTCATCCTCGGCAAAGACGCTGACGTCGACGTTCTACAGCAAACCATCGCGATCCGAGCCGCCAAGCAAGCTGCAGGCAAGCCCATTCTGAGCAACGCGCCGACGATCGCCAGTCTCGATGACGACGGTTTCTTGTACGGAAGCAACACTTCTGCATCGTCCACCGTCTACTTCCAGGCGCAGTCACCAACGCGTGGCCCGTCCACACAGCCAAGTTCCAGCGCAGTCTCACCCGCGGGTAGTCGTAGCAGCAGCATTGGCAGCGGCATCGCGTTCATGGACGAGTATGCGGCCGTGGACATCACGTTCACCGTGCGAGACCGCATCTGCAGTGCTCTCATCCGGACTGTGACGATTGCGTCCCAGACATTCTTCGCCGTGATGCTGCAAAACTGCTTTGCTGACATCCTCAGTCTCATCGGTGCCACGGCTGTGACCGTGTCCTGTATGATCATGCCGTGCCTGTGTTACCTCAAGGTCTACCCGATTCCAACGCACACCTTCGTAGGCCGCTGTGATCGCGCCTTGTGCTACGTGATCATCATCGTCAGCACAGTGCTGGGTATCTACTGCACGGTTGTAGCGGCTATCAACATCCACACCAACATGTCCAAGTACGAACTGTTTGCACCGGTGGACACGGCAGCTCTTGCGTCAGGGTCAGGCGACGAGGATGAGAAGTTGGATCAGTATCCATTCTGCCATGTAGGAGAACGCAATTGAGAAGCTGCGCTACTGCTAAGGATGGGAGGGAAATACAGCAAGCATCTTGCTACAGTTACCATTAGTGGGCCACAGGATGGACTCGCTGCTTCTCGTTTCTAGAGATCGACATGCGGTTCGCAAAGCCCGCCGCGACGTGGGCCGGGCTAGGACCCGAGGGGGCGTTGGTTGTGTGCCATCTCTGCGCGATCCACTTGAGCACCCCGTCCGTGTTCTCTCCGGAGGCAGCGCTGATCTTCATCACGTGCATGGGGCCACTGATGCTGCTCGGACTGTGGGCGTCAGTGAGCAAGTGATCGAGACTCAAGTACGACCGCAGCAACGCGTCGTCCAGCGTGAAACACGAGTCGATCTTGTTTAGCAGCAGCAGCTTTGGCTTGCGACGCATGGACTCAATGCGCATGATGTTGAAGAACTCAATGACGGCGCCAGCGACATGACCAGGCGTCGAGATATCGATCACATAGATCCAGAAGTCGCTGGCGTCGAAGTACGCCTTCCACATGGGCAGCAGCTGGCCGCCGACCTCACAGATCGAGAACGTCTTGCCTTCGATCGTGAGCGGCGTGTGCTCCACGCCGATGGTCGGCTGCGTGTCGACACTGAAGTGGGCTGACTGATCACCGCTATTGCTCGCTCCTGCTGCTCCTCCCCCTGCTCCGGCTCCGGAAGATGTGAGCGTGGGATAGTTGGCGGCCAAGTTCAACGCATTCTGGATGAGCCCATTGGCCGAGAGTGGGCCTGCCGTCGCTGCCGAGGAACCGGAAGCCGCCACGTGAGGCTGCGCCTGCGATGCGGCCGTGGCCGTGGCCGTGGATGGGGGCATCCCTCGAGGGACAAGCACGTCAGCACTCACACTGGCGAGGCAGGACGCACTCTGCGCCAGCGCGACGAGGCGGTCGACGACGCCACGGTGGCTCTTGAGCAGCTGAAGCGCAAGCTGCCGCAGCAGCAGCGTCTTGCCGGCGCCGTCGAGGCCGAGGATCAAGCCGTGCTTCATGAGCGCTTCCCTGTCGAGTTTGTGGGCAAAAGTTGGAAGGCGTTGTTGGCGTTGGCATCTAATGACGAGGGGCAGTCTATCTTTGTCCGACATCGTCCTTGGAAATGTCGAGCGAGAGCCTGGAGGGCTGGGCTAACCACATTTGAGGGTCGGTTGTAGCGGTGGGATGTCTGACTGCTCTACTGGACGTGGGTTGCATGAAAGCGAAGAATCTTGAGGAATGGAGACTGCTACCACAGTCCCCATCTTACAGGATGGAGCCACACAATTCGTCCATGTCGTCACGCACGACCTTGGTGACTGTGGCCGTGAAGCGCACTCCACACTTCATGAAGATGAACGTGGTCGTTGAGGTTCATGATCTTCCTGGCGATCTTCGCAATTTACAATCCGCTTCTTGAAGCCGGGAAGCCAGCGGCGTGAATGCAGCATGTCAGGCTGTCCACCGAACAGGCGGAAGTGTCCCGGACATACTGTACTCCACGAGGAATTTCCTTATCTAAGTGCTCGAGCACTTAGTTTCACCAAAGTTAACCATGTCCATCCTTGGGTAAGTGGTCTGAGCCTCCAAGCATTTTCGAGCGCTTAGAGAGCGGAGCCCCACCGCAGCGTAGCGCGGAGTAGATGCACCAACAAGGAGGATCTATCTTTAGTAGAGCCACCGCAGCGAAGCGGAGGTAGGCGACTAGGGAGCGCTCTAGCGAAGCGAAGCGGAGCGGGCGCGGCTTAGCTCCTCGCCGCGATCAGCGGCGACTCATGGGTCAAAATACCCAAACTTACACAGACCACTTACCCAAGGATGGACATGGTTAACTTTGGTGAAACTAAGTGCTCGAGCACTTACCCAAGGAAATTCCTCTGTACTCCACTCAACCTTTGAGAGCCATCTGGTGTGTCCGGTGTGACATTGTGGGCCGTGACGCACACATGCTGAAGATTCCAGATGGCCCTGCATCTTGGGACGCTCGGCCTGGCGTCGTGGTTTCCCCCTCTTGCAAGCCGTGGGCACCCGTCGTCTGTGGGTGCCGTCCCAAATCCAGCCAGACCGAAAGTCTGGATCCCGGTCAAAAGTTCCATCGTCCGTCCGATTCGGAAGCGAGCACATGGCGCTGGAAACCTTGAACCAGAGTAGCGCTTCGTCTTTTCTCTAGCACGTCCAAATGATGATCAAGCCACCAACGAACACACACACGCAGCATTTCACGCACCGACGACGCTTCTCTCTGGAAATCCGGCCTGACGCCAAGGTCCGCAAGTTTGGCCTTCGTCACAGCACGAAGCACGAGCACACCGGCGTTTAGCCCCCACCCACCCACACGTGTATCAGACGTTCGCTACACGACCATCAGGGTCGGTCTGAACTCTACGAGTCCATTCGCCCACCCCACCCCTTCCGAGTGTGTGAACACAGCAACCTCCACTTCACGCGCGATCCCAACGACGCCAACAAAACCAGCTCCATCAGTGGTCGCGTCGCAGTGTTTTCGGAACCGCAGTAATCCACCCACTCTCGCAATCCAGCATCCAACGACCCGACAATCCAGCGACCCCCACGTACCATACACCGTCAGCGTGGCCGCCGCATATCCGCAGTACCAACACTATCGTACGTGGCAATATGCGGTCCTTCACGCGACCGGCGAGTCGCTTCGACGGCAACGCGTCCGCGACGTCGGCCCGCACGGCGTCCGCGGCACCCGCGTCCGAGTCCATGGCCAAGCTCTACATGAGCCGCGGCGGCGGCGCGCCGTCCTCCGGCGCCACGCGCAAGACGGGCTCGTCCTCGGCGCGCTCGGAAGGCTCCGTGTCCTCTGTGACTTCCTCCAGTAATCCCAACACGCAGTCGTCGTCCACAGGCTCGGCGCCGCCCCAGACGAACCAGGAGAACTACTTCCGCTTCACCGACAAGCACCAGGAGCTGCTGCTCACGCAGTCGCGGCGCAACGCCGCAGGGCTCGTGATCGACTCGCTGTACGACCCGGCCAAGTGGCGCTCCCTGGCCGAGCTCAAGGCCACGTCGTCGCTGCAGGACGTGGCGCTGTTGTTGGATGAGTCGCGCTTCGTCACGCCGCCGCAGCAGAGCCTCGAGGTGTTCGAGCTCAAGCCGCAGGCGATTGACCGCGTGGCGTGCGTGGCGCCCAAGCTCGCGAGCGACCCGCAGCAACTGCTGCTGCGGTCGCACACGCTGCTGGCCAAGACGCGCGTGCGCGGGAGGCTGGACGAGTTCATGGCGTGGATGACCACGCGGCGCCGCGTCGTCCACCAGGGCATGATGAACACGCTCCACGAAGGCCACTTGCAGCACTGCGACGTGTTCTCCGGATTCGACGCCGAGAACCCACAGAACGCGCAGGAGCTGGAGAAGTTTGCGCTCAAGTACTTTATCGTGGAGCCGACGGCGGGCTCTCTCGAGGCGCTCAAGGCCAGCACTGTCACGCCGCACAGCGGACACGCAGCGGCCGCGAATGCCACAAAGACAGCTGCCAAGACGACAGCGACGACCACAGCGGCGCCGCCGCCGACCAAGCGATTCGGCTTCCTGCGACGGAAGGAATCGAGCGACTCAAACGACCCCGTGCTCCAGCAGCAGGCCCAGCAACAGTCCGCGCCTGACAGCGCACCGCGAGTGCCCGAGGAACGCATGCACTTCTGCATCGGCGAGTACTCGGCTGTGCGCAAGGGCGTGCCGTTGCAGTCGCCGGGAGCCTCCAAGACCACTGTGGACGACCACCGCATCGGCGTCATCTCGTACCACTCGGTGGAAGACCCGGAGCTGTTGCAGTTGTGCAATTCGATCGCCAACAAGACCACGCCGCGCAGTCTGAGCCAGTGCACGTCGCGGACGCTGCTCCAGTATTCGGGCATCGTCGCGTACCCGGTGGCCTCCGAGGTCGACGATGGTGCAGACTACCTGGAGGTGATCATCAAGGTGAGCTGCTTCGACGCGCGAGGCTTGTCGGCTGCCAAGAAGGCCAGCATGTTCACGTTTATCTCGGCGTTCCGGGGCATCGCGCACATGATGCTCGTGATGCGACTGCGTGCGTCGCCGTTCCTGACGACGACCAACTGGGTCGCGGATGAGCGCCGCAAGTGCTGTCTCGTGTGTCAGCAACGCTTTTCGTCGCTGCGTCGTCGCCACCACTGCCGCCTTTGCGGTGAAGTCACGTGCGCCAAGTGCTCCACGGTGCACCAAGTGCGACTCGTGAAAGAAGCCAAGGCGTCGTTGCGTATTTGTTTGTTGTGTGTCCAAGGTGTCGACAAGCCCAAGTGGAGAGACCACGAGCTCAAGAAGGCGGCGCTTGAGAAGACGAAGCCAGACGGAAAGGCTCGCGAAGAGCTAAAACAACGCACTGAATCGCAAGACGACGCCTCGATCGATGCAAACGACGACGGCACGGATGACCGCCACAGCGAAGGAGTGGCGGATGAAAGCGATGCGGTCGACTTGCTTAACTACAGCCTCGTGAAGGACCTGGAGAAGCCGTCGCAGTCGCCAACGTCATCAGGGACAGATACGTCGTCGCCAGTGGACCCGCTCCTTCAAAGCCACGGCCCTTCGATGGCTGAGGCTCTGGAAGACAACTCGGGTCTCGATCACACAATTCGACAGTTCCACGACTCCGCTTTCGATTTCTCATTCCAGCCTTCAGCGAAGGATACCACGAAGGTGAAGGATTTGCCTGAAGACCTCAGCATCCTTCAGAACTTGATGGGCCACTTCGACGACGACGATGAAGAGGATGACGACGAAGATGAGGACGAGGGCATAGATGAACGTGTCGGTCAGGAAAAAGCAGTGCCAACTCCAGTCGTAATCAGCGAGCGCCTGGCAAGTCCTGTGTCGGCTCCACCGGTGAAGCTCAAGCTTTACGAAGAAGAAGAAGTAGAAGAGCGGAAGCGTGGAAAGAGCATCACCGTGCAGCGTCTGTCTGATGACAACGATGAAGCCGAAGTCGAAGCCGACGAGGACGACGAGGACGCAAGACTGCACTGTCTGGCTGCTTACGGAATGCTGGAAACGAAAGACACGGTCGATGGCGTCATCCCCGAGGACCTCGCACTGCAGACAATTGTCAAAGAAGCCGCCCAGCTCATGGACTGCGCGATCGCGGCGATCGGCTTTGTCGATGCCTCGCGCGACATGGTCTGCGCCACCTACTCGGCCTCACCATTGTGCCAGGTCCCGCGAGGTGTGCTACCCAAGCAGTACTCGTTGACGTGGGAAGTCATGCACCGTGTCAGTGGTAAGCGATTTACGGAACAGCACAGCGTCGTCATGCTGGACGCCGGGAAGGATGCTGCGCTACGCAGCAACCCGTTCGTGCTGGACGCTCCGTTTGTGCGGTTCATGGTCGGTGTCCCCATCCGCTCGTGGAACGGCGTCGTCATTGGCGCCATCATGGTCGCAGACATCCAGCCGCGCTCTGAAGTGTCCAGCGAGCACACGTCGGCGTTGAAGAACTATGCAGCTCTCGTGGAGTCATGGCTGGAAAATGTTCGGCAAGAAGTCATGGCCAAGGCCAATCCAAGTGGCGGCACGCACGCCGAGAAGCTCCAGGACCGCCTCGCGGAGATGCTCAACACGTCGTACAAGACGAATCTGGAGCTGCAGATGCGTAGCATGCAGATGCAGCAGCAGCAGCAGCCACCAGCACAGCCAGCGACGTCCACCCCAAGGCAAGGAACGAAGCCCTCGCAGCCCATTCGGCACGTTCTCTTTTAGCGGAGACCGATTTTAGAAGCATCTAAATTATCAAAACTCTCAAGTGAAAACTGTTTTGGGGAATTTACATGTTTCCACGCGTTCACAGGAAGCCACATGGAAGGGTGGGGTCAATGCGAGTCACTCCACGTGGTTGAAGATCACGGCTACATGCGGTGATCGATCAGCAGTGACGACGAGGTTGAAGAATGGCAGCAGAGCCCAGACTCCGGAGGTCGAACAGCCAGAGGTCGAACAGCCAGACGCACGGGGAACCTGGTGGGTTGATTGATTGTATATACGGCAGAGGATCGCGATCTCCTCTGCGCTTGCGTTCGACTGCATTAACTTAGCGTGATAGAATAGCACTACGGGTACGAAGTACGGACAACAGAGCATGCCGTGGGTGGTCTCGCCTCCACAGACGCCTCAGAGGTTGTTGTGCAGCGCCTGCAGCCAGCGCTTCTGCTCGTCGCTTGTGCTGGTGTACACGACGAGTTCCTTGTGGTTGCCGAGCTGCAGTCGAAGACCGTTCTCATGCTCATTCCAGACTGTGGCGGAGATGACTTCGTGGGTCTTTTCGTTGGGAAGACGGTCTCGCGCCGTGCGTGTGAGCGTGAGGTGGCCGTCGGTCAGCGTCACGTAGCGTTTCTTGAACAGCGTGACAAAGGCTGAGCCTCGTCGCCGCACAAACAGCCAGCCCTTCATATCTGTCTCGAAAGTGTTCGGGTCCTCCTCACTCGACAGCGTGCTGCTCATGGAGCCACTCTGCAGCGAGAATTCAGACTGGTCGTCTGCCGAGTGCTTCGACGACATCAGCGACTTGAATGACGCCATATCGCTCACGTTCGTGCTGCGGAAACCGTGGTCACTGTGGCGCTTCTTGGACGCCTCCTGGAGCACGCCCAGCCACTTGATACGCGCGCCACGGTCTCCTGCTTGCACGTACAGCACGCGCCCCGACGAGCTTGTGATCTTGATGCCGAACTGCGTCATGTCCGTAAAGTCGGCCGACGCCACGCGCAGTCCGCCCTTCGCCGGCATCTCCAGGCACTTGACGCCCAGCTCTGTGGACACGACGCACGATTGCGTGTAGTACGTGAGTGTGGAGCCGTTGAGCAGAAAGAAGCGCTTCTTCCACGTCTTGAAGCTCGCGCCCTTCTTCCACAGCCAGCCGTGGAACGCAGGCCCTCGCAGCGGCATCGTCGGCAGCTTGGCGATGGACGACATGCGCATTTCGTTGGCGTTTCCGAGGCGGCTCGGCCGTGGGAACTGGCTCACGCGAAGATCAGGGACGTCGTCCTCCTCCTCGTAGTCGTCGTCATAGTAGAAGCTCTTGCTACCGCTGTCCATGTAGCCGGACTGGCTGAGGCTGTGGCTGTATCCGCTGTGGTGGGCGTCATGCAGGAGCGATGGCCGACTTACTTCCATATTCGTTGGTTGCTTCCGTGTTGTGTTGGCGACTGAGTGGCTGTTGGTGATAGCGTTGGCGATTTTCTTGGTGCTGGTGGTCCTGCGACAAAGGGAAATGTTGGCGACGTTGGTGCTGAGACCGACCGGGCGAATGGAAGACTGATGGGCTGCGACGTTGCTTTGTGAGTGCGTGACTCGGTCACAAGCGCCGACAAGTTCTCAACATCGCCAACAGATTTTGACCAACGGGTGCTTTCCTTGGAATAAAGAACGCGACGAACCACAGCCCTTCTGGACCCTAATTGGTCATTCCCACAACCACATCCCTCGTCCTTGACGCAAAGTCGCAGCTTTTCGTTTGCGCCGGCGATCGGTTCCCACGACTTCAACAGCCAGTGACGTTTGGGGTTTACTGGGTGTACTTGACTTGAAATTTGTATGAAGAGGAAATGCTGGAAAGAAAACGCGCCCACATCTGGCGGTGACGATTAGCCGACAATCCGATCAGTGCGTTGAAGATCCAGGAGGCCGGGGGTCATCGTGAAGGTCCAAGGACGAAAATGGGTGCCAAGTGGACAACGCGTTCAAGTTAATACCTCATTGCAGACCTACGTCAGAGGGAGGGCCTTCACAATGTAGCCGCAATAAGGCGGTAGCGATTCTCATGTTGGCCTCCATGGAATTTGAGAGAAGCAGGGTCAGCATCGCCAGAGTTGTCCGGTCTTCGTGTGTCACGCGGGGATCCAACGAACCGACAGGCCTTTTTTTGCGTCATCCACCAAAGGATCACCTCGGATTCTGAATTTTGTGTGGAGATCATCACTTCTGTGTTTCAGACAGGTCGGATCTGAATTTTTCGACATTTTTTCATCGCCCTACCTAAAATGTTCAAAACTGTTTCGACCACAGATAGATTTTTGCGATTGCCGCCAAGACCAATCCGTACCGGTACCACATCCCAATGAGATGCGTGTGTGTTTATCAAGATGAGATCACGAGTGAAGACGACACAGACACCTGCAAGTCCCAGTCGCAATGGAGTCGCAAAATTTCAGGGCGACACGCTGATCGTCCAAATGCCAATGACTGAGGAGGGTCACAGGGTTCCGGTACCTGAAGCTCTTGGTTGAGATCAGGCCTCGCCTTTGGTGACCACTTGAGACAATTCTCAAATAGCCACATTGGACGGTGTGAAATAACGAAAGAAGGTGATGTGTGGCCAGAGTGCGGCGGAGAGGATCGCGCGATTTTGGTGGCGACAACCTCAACTTCTGCGCCAGACGTAATCGCCACGTTGGCAACGTGTGTCACTATTGTGAGTCTCTAGTGAGTCACTACTAGTCATTTTAGTACTAAAATGAAATCTACTGGATTAGCAGCATTTGGTGTACCGGAATATTGTCAGCTCATACCGGTACGATCGGTGAATGATCAGTAGTCGGTGGATAGACGTGTAGGGAGTGTTTTCACACACTCGATCAATCGGTGAAACACGCCCCAACACGCCAGGCAAACCATTCCAGAGGATCGGATCCCCAGACTGACAGGCATCACAGCAAGAACACACTCGGCTCTACTGCATTGTGAAGCGTGACCTGGCACTAGGCTCGCTCTGCCATCCCGTAAAGCCTAAGGCTTTGTCCTGTGTGGGTGCTTGGGGATTCACGCATGGAGATGCGTCACCTGCGAGCGGATGATGATGCGCGTGCACGCACAGCCTTCTGTTCCGTGGCACCAGCCATTAAGCACCAGAACCGCACATTGATTGGCTGTAAATTGTATTATTTCACCCAATCAATATGGCTTATGCTTGATGATTGGATGAAATATAGATTCGCTGCCCAGTTTGCATCATGGCCGCTCTCTGTGCTGCTCCCCAAGCACCAATCCCAGCGGATCCAGTGCCCGGCACTTCGTAGCCGCTCACAGCGAGCGGCGCAGTTTCCTCATTCGCCAACGCGCCCGGTTCCCCCGAAGCCCCCTCCTCCCCTCTCCTCCCTTAACCACAATGCTCTCGCGTGCGTCCACCTCCGCCGTCCGCCAGACGCGCGGCGTGCGTCACGCCAGCACCACCATCAAGGCCATCCACGCGCGTGAGATCATCGACTCGCGTGGCAACCCGACGGTCGAGGTCGACCTCACGCTGTCCAACTCGAACACGGTGTACCGCGCCTCGGTGCCTTCGGGCGCCTCCACGGGCATCCACGAGGCCGTCGAGCTGCGTGACGGCGGCGCTCGCTACCTCGGCAAGGGCGTGCTCAAGGCTGTCGACAACGTCAAGAGCATCATCGCGCCAAAGCTGATTGGCATGGACCCAACCAAGCAGCGTGAGATCGATGACATCATGAAGAGCCTCGACGGCACGGACAACAAGGGCAAGCTCGGCGCGAACGCGATTCTGGGCGTGTCGCTCGCTGTCGCCAAGGCCGGTGCCGCCGCCAACGACGTGCCGCTCTTCTCGCACTTCGCCGATCTGATCAAGAACGACAACGTCGTGCTGCCAGTGCCATCGTTCAACGTGATCAACGGCGGCTCGCACGCCGGCAACAAGCTCGCCTTCCAGGAGTTCATGATCCTGCCGACGGGCGCCAGCTCGTTCTCGGAGGCCATGGTCATGGGTTGCGAGGTGTACCACCACCTCAAGAGCGTGATCAAGAAGAAGTACGGCCAGGACGCCACCAACGTCGGTGACGAGGGCGGCTTCGCGCCGAACATTCAGAGCAACCGTGAGGGCGTGGAGCTCCTCATGACCGCCATCGAGAAGGCTGGCTACAACGGCAAGGTCAAGATCGGCATGGACGTTGCGTCGTCGGAGTTCTACACGGCTGACGGCCGTTACGACCTGGACTTCAAGACCGATGCCGGCAAGAAGGAAATCCTCACGGGCGAGGAGCTCTCGCAGCTGTACATTGACCTGGCGAACGAGTTCCCGATTGTGTCGATTGAGGACCCATTCGACCAGGATGACTGGACCCACTACTCGGCCTTCACCAAGAAGATCGGCGAGAAGGTCCAGGTCGTCGGCGACGACTTGCTCTGCACGAACCCGAAGCGTATTGCCACCGCGCTTGACAGCAAGGCCTGTAACGCTCTGCTGCTCAAGGTGAACCAGATCGGCAGCGTCAGCGAGAGCGTGGACGCCGTTGCGCTCTCGAAGAAGAACGGCTGGGGCGTCATGACCTCGCACCGCAGTGGTGAGACCGAGGACAGCTACATCGCTGACCTTGCCGTCGGTCTGAGCACGGGCCAGATCAAGACCGGTGCGCCGTGCCGATCGGAGCGTCTGGCCAAGTACAACCAGCTGCTGCGCATTGAGGAGCAGCTCGGCCGTGATGCCAAGTACGCCGGCGAGCACTTCCGCCAGCCGTGGAAGGTGTAAGCCGAACGGCCGACTGACCACATGCGAACGAAAGCACTCATCCACAATCCAGTCGAGTACCCATAGGTCCTTCAGCTCTACGGTGTCTACTTCTAAATACAAGTACTTCCATACACACTCGCTTTGTTTGCCTGTGGTTCCTTTGCCCGAAGATGCGATTCCTGGGAGAGTGATCTCAAGACTGCGGGTGGGTGCACTTTCTCGCCTTGAGTCTGTAGTACCGTGAGACGCTTTATAGAGAGCTCTATCTGTCAAACCTACTTAGGCCAAAAACCTAGGTTTAATCTGGACCAACCTACCTCCTCAAGTCAGTGGGTCGTGGACAATTGGAGCGAATTGGAACACCATGTCGCGCAGTGCATTGGCGCGTCATGCGCAGCTTACGGCGATGCGCGCGCAGCCGCAGGGGGACGAGCACGAAGAGGAGCATCAGCGTCGTGTGAAGAATGACGAGCTGGCCATGTACGTGCTCTTGGTCTCTTCTGGAGGTCGCTAGAACGCGAGCATCTTAATGCTAACAGCATGTCTTTTTCTATAGCCATGGCAACGACAGCACCTACAATCTGAACACACTGCTGCACCAGAACATCATGCAGTCCGCGTACTTCCGTGAGCTCTAGTACGTTCGCGTGTGCCTGGCCCATTTTGGTGCTTTGAGCCTCATAAACTGACGACTTGTTGGGGGATTTGTCTGTTGTTTAGCAAGTTCAAGACGTACCATGAAGTGGTGGACGAGATCTACTACCGCGTCGACCACGCAGAGCCCTTCGCGCCTGGCACAGCACGCATGCCGTCCACGTGCTTCTGTCTGCTGTTCAAGTGCTTCACGATGCGGCTCACCGTCAAGCAGATGAACGGACTGCTCAAGCACACGGTGCGTCAGTGCGTGCCCTAGTACTTGTCTTGTGGGCTGGGATCCTTGCTGATTGACGCGCTGTATAACTGCTAACAGGACTCGCCGTACATTCGCGCGGTGGGCTTTCTGTACTTGCGGTACACGATCGACCCGGAGACGCTGTGGACGTGGTTCGAGCCGTACTTGGACGACACGGAGGAGTTCAACGCCGCGGCGAACCCGAACGACAAGACGTACGTACGGCCGAACGCTGGTTCATTTGTACTCCTCAAAAGTCGAGAGGGTCAATCACTGATCGCTTGTGTTGCCATGTGTGTAGGACGATCGGCAAGTGGCTCAAGACGCTGCTGGAAGAGAACAACTACTTTGGTACGATCCTGCCGCGTATCCCGAAGAAGATCCAGGACAGCATCAAAGTCAAGGTAAGTACACTGGATGATTGTGATCTAGTGGACCAGTTGATCTGACACGTGGTGCTGTAGCTGCTGCTCCACGGACGTCGTGAGGAGCGTGAGAAGGCCAATCTGGCGATCGTCGAGTATCTGAAGCCAGGCACGAAGGTGCGCGCGCTGTATGCGGATGAAGACAACGAACCAGCGGTATGTGGTGGATTCAGTATCGAACATCATTGCCCGGGCCGCCTTCCTAACCACAGTGATGTCTCGTTGCGTAGATGTACGACGCGATCATCGATTCCGTCGAGGAAAACAACGAGTTCTGGGTTTCGTTTCCAGAATACGGCAATACTGAGAAGATCAAACTGGGCGACATCGAGTTTGATAAAAGCAAGCTGCCGTCATCGTCCAGAAGCGGTGGTGGGGGCCGCGGTCGTTCGCGTTCGCGTTCGCGTTCAGCATCGCGGAAACGTTCGCATAGTCGCTCACGATCGCGCGACCGTGACCGTGACCGTCGGGGTAGCAGCCGCTCAACGAGAGACCGTGGCGACTCGCGCCGCCATCGCCGCAGTCGCTCCCGCTCTCGTGATCGCGATCGTGAGCGAGATCGATCCAGAGATCGGGGCAGCTCCAGTCGTCACCGTAGCCGACGTCGCAGCCGCAGTCGAAGCCGCAGCGCGAGCCCTGCAAAGCGAAGCGGCGGCGGTAACCTCGCCGACGACCTACTGGCCCAAGTGCGAGAAGAGGAGCGCCGCAAGGCTGCTGCGGTGGGCAAGGACTACGCTGCCCGCCCCGCGAGCTACAAGGGATCGCTATCGCTCAAGCTGGACCGCTTCACGACTCGCCAGCGGAGCCCCACGAAGCGGTCGGAGCCGCCTGTTTCGAGCCGCCGTCACGAATCCCGCCCTTCGAGTGACGTGGAAGCCACGCAGTCGAAGCCTGTGGAGATCAGCCGTGAGGCCCAGGAGCGCATGCGCAAGTTGCGCGAGATGTACGGCGATGCTGCGCGCGCCAAGCCGTCCTCAGATGAGGAGTAGCCTGCGATCCGATCGAATGCACCCATATCACGATATACGGGTAACTTAGACCAGTCACTCAAAGTGGGGTGCTCTCTGTTAGTGACATGACTGAGGTTTTTTCCCATCCAACATCACGTACAGGACGACAGGACAGGCGGAGTGCATTGGCAGGAAGGCGTGGAAATGGCGCCGAACGAACGCTTGCTGGCGACGCCACTGGCGGGCGATGGGCCCAATGGAGCCGCTGGCTTAATAGTGTCGCCCTACATGGTCGTGCTGTACTACAAGTACGTCCGCGTCGCGGAGACACAGGACGAGTTGGCGGCGTTTGTCGCCGCCCACGAAGAGCTCTGTCGCGAGCTGGAGCTCACGGGCCGCGTGCGCATCGCTATGGAGGGCATCAACGGCACTTTGGGTGGCAGCGAACGCTCCATTGCGCAGTACATCGCGCACATGCAGCAGGACGAACGCTTCGCAGGCATCGACTGGAAGACCAGCGCGTCCGTCGTGGAGCCGTTCCCGGAGCTGCTCGTGCGGCTCGCGAATGAGATCGTGTCGCTGGAGCTGCCCGACGACGAGTGCGACCCGCAGAAAGGCGGCACCCACTTGACGCCGGAGCAGTTCCACGAGGCGCAGCAGAGCAGTGCGAGCGAATCCATCGCACTCATTGACGTGCGCAACACCTACGAGTACAAGTACGTTTTATCTGCTGGGCATTTCCACCATGGCGACTCCTGTACTGACGCTGTGGTTGCGATTGTTCTTAGCATCGGCCACTTTGACGGCGCCATCAATCCGAACACGCGCCGCTTCAGCCAGTTCCCGGAGTGGGTGCGTCAGGAGCTGCCGTCGCTGCAGCAGAAGGACAAGATCCTCATGTACTGCACGGGCGGCATCCGCTGCGAGAAGGCCTCGGCGTACCTCAAGCATCTCGGCCTGGAGAACGTGTACCAGCTCCAGGGCGGCATCCACCGATACTTGGAGCAGTTCCCGGACGGCGGCCGCTTCCAGGGCAAGAACTTTGTGTTCGACAAGCGCGTCTCCATGGCGTCGCAGGACGCGACGGTCGCCGGCAAGTGCGAGCGCTGCGCGGAGCCTTACGACGTGGTTTCGGGGCTGCGCTGCCAGTACTGCCGCACGCACGTTCTTTTGTGTGACGCGTGTCGTCCTCAGGATGAGAAGGACCTCGAGTGGGTGTTCTGCGGAGACCACGCCTTTCTCGCGGAAGGATCGCTCGAGCACCTCACTGCCACCAAGCTGCAGCTCGAGAGCGAGCTGGCCTTGCACAGAGGCCACGGCCGCAAGGGCAAGCGCCGCTCCATACGCAAGCAGCTCGACATTGTCGACCAGGCCCGGATACGAGCGCTCCCGCAGCAGCAATAATTCAGAAAGGGACTAGGAATCCACCCACAGCACGCACGCCAACACGCACGCAGCAAGCCTCCCCGCCCCGTCCAGCGGTGAGGCTCTGCTGGATCCTGAATAGTGGCGATACGACTTCCGTATTTCCATTAATACAATGCGCCTGATCCCGTTTCGTAGCCTCGTTCCGGATCCACTGCAGTCGCCGCCAGATCCCCGAACAGCGTCGGTTGGTGGAAACCCAACGGCTCATGGACTAGGAAGAAGCCCGCATGGATCTGCTCAATCGCCGGACGAGCACGACGTCTCGGCGAGGCACGTTCATCCCTGGAGGCGGACGGCGCGACCCCTATGGCTCAGGCACTGGCAGTGGCCAGACTGGGGTGTCGGGGCGTCCTCCGGTGGCCAAGACCCAGCTCCTGGCGGAATTTCGGGCCCATGAGGAAGAGATGGCAGCGCGTGTGCTGCAGCGGGCCGCCAGGGGCTTCCTTGGGCGCAAGTTTGTCGCGAGGCTGCTGCAGCAAGTGTATCGGCGGCAGTACGATCCGATCGAGAAGCAGTACTACTACGTCAACACGACCACGAACGAGACGACGTGGGAGAAGCCGCGCGCGCTGCAGTTGTTCATGGACGAAGACGCCGACGTGCCCGTGATGGCGAGAGCCAGTGACCTGTCGACCAGCGAAGCGGCTCGAAGGATCCAACGGGCAGCGAGGGCATTCCTCGCGAAGCGAGCGGTCCACCGACTCGTCCGTGACAACTACATGAAGCTGTTCAACCGCGACACCAAGACATTTTACTACCTCAACACGCGCACAGGCGAGACGTCGTCGGCCAAGCCGCTGTTCCTGGGCAAGGACGACGCCAACGACCTGCCCGTGGAGACGTTCCTGTTCCGCAAGGCGGTGTGCAAGGTCTCCAGTCGCACAAACCTGTACGGCTCGGGAGTTTTAGGGTTTTTTGGTTCGCAGCCAGGGTCCAAGGGCGACGCCAAGCCGTGGCTGTGTCTACTGACCGACGCCAGAACGCTTCCGGATCTAGAGACCGCAAGCACGGCCCACGTGCTGTGCAACTTTGCACCCGAGGGCTCCGTGGTGCCCTTCCAACTCACGCTCCGCCCAGCCATGTTCTTCGCGTCCATCGCAGTGGACGACCACCAGGACAAACCACGAGGCTTTGCATCTTCGTCCTTTGCGTCGCCGACTTCGCCGCCCAAATTCGCATTGTGCGCCGTGGATCGAGAGGCGTTTGAGACCGTGGCGGGGACCAACATTGAGCCGCTGCGGTTTGAGATGGACGACCGCAAGATGGGCTGCGCTGTCGCCATCACCGGAGGGAGCGTGCAGCTGAACGACGCGGTGGAGATCGTGGGCCATCCGCACGGAAAGCCGCGCGTGATTCATACGAGGAAGCTGGTCAAGATGCTGCCGCACTCGATCGCACCAGTGCGAATGCAGTACGACCGCGAGATGGAAAGCGGGGCGTCCGGTTGTGCCGTGTTCACGCGGGCGGGGAAGCTGCTGGGACTGCAGCACTTCACGCCGCTCAAGGACGCGCCGCCCAGCGAGTTCTACTACATCCACCCGATCCTCGACGCGGCCTCCAAGCTCGTAAGTACGTTTGCTTTTCCCTCGTGTTGGAGTGTGCAGCCTCGCACTCAGCAGTTGACTCTATGTGTCCGAGTGTAGCCCCGCCAGAGCCGTTCCTGCTTACGACGTGTCTCGCTGCCCGTGAAGTGCACGTGTGTTGGTCCATTGTGCGGTGGTTTAAGCCGCTTCCGGGCCTCGCGATCGAGTACGAGCTCGAGATTTGTCGCCACGAGGCGCAGCAGCTTCGGAAGACTGTCGACGTCTTTGAGCGCGTGTATCATGGGCACCACAAGAGCAAACACATCGGCAACTTGCAGTGTGGGACCCTGTATTCAGTGCGCGTGAGAGCGTGCAACGCGATCACCAAGAGCAAATGGAGCCATGTTCTCAAGTTCGTGACGCTGCCAGAGCCGTCGCTCGCGTGGCGGATCACCAAGTACTGTACGAGCGTCAAGGACGCGTGTGCCAGCATGAGACGCCAATCTCAAGACCCAGAGGCCCAGTATCGAGCTGTCCAGTGGATGGTACGGTATCTCGACCAGGCAGTGGGCGAAGACTCGCAACAGGGTGACGTGGAGGCTGTGGAGAAGGAGTTCATCGATGCGAACGTTGTCGATTTGGTGCTGGAGACCGTGGTGGAGAAGCTCCCGGACAACGAGAGGCTCGTGCTGCTGGCGCTTCGGCTACTGACGACGCTGATCAAGTTGCAACGGCGAGTGCAAAGGCTGTTGTCCCAAGTCCATCGCCTCGAAATGGTCCTCCGCGTGCTTCGTCGCCATCTCCCAACGCCACTTCCAAGTGACACAGCGGCGGAACACACAACCCAGACAAGTGAGACCGTGGAGGCGGATCCCGTCGTCGACAGCTCCAGTGGCCGTGAGCAGGGAATGGAGATCGCTCTCGCGTGCGCCGCTCTTCTCGGTTTCGTTCTCGACGGCGACAACGCGTCCGCCCAGCAGGCAGCTCAGGCCGCGGACGTCGTGCCCTCGCTTCTGTCGATCGTGGATGCGAACTCGCCGCACAGTTTGCTGGCACACGCACCATTCGTGGCCGAGTGCGTCTTCCTCTTCGCTCGATACACACACAACCACAGTGAGTGGCCCGCCTCTCGCTGCTCAGTCTGCAAATCGCTCACGTGTCTTTGATCCGTAGCTCACAGCGGCAAGTGGCAACTGGTGGAAGCTCAGGGCCTTCGCGTGCTGCGGGACATCCTGGAAGAACACGCCGCCGGCAGTAGCAGCACGATCCCCTACTGGACGCTGATCGCGCTCGGTAATATCGCCTACGGATGCGGTGCGTCCTCCGCTTGGATCTTCTTCTTCTTGCACTGCCTGAATCTAACGATCCTGCCTTGCGTCCATCGCACAGACGACGCCGCCCGTGAGCAGCTCGAGCCCCTCACGAACGCCCTCGGCCTGATCATGTCGATCTGTCGAGCGCGCATGCTCTTCCTCGTGCGTGTGAACGAACTCGAGCTGTCGATCGTCGCCGCCCAGCGCGAGTTCGCGCGACTGGCGGCCAGCGTCATGGGCGACGACATGCGCAACGAGATGGACGCGTGCGAGCACGAGATCCAGACCATGGTGACGGCCCTGCAGGATCTGCGTGACAACGGCGACGTGGCCCACGCAGGCGACTTCGCGCTGCGGTATCTGCTCACGGAGGAGCAGCGCCGCGTGCAGCAGGCCTCGCAGCGGCTCATGAAGAAGTTCTTGCTTCGCAAAGGCGCCACGGCGTTCGCCAAGTGGGTCGACTTCACGCTGTTCGAGCGCAACTGCGCCATCTTCCGCGACTTCGTGACCACCGTGCGGCATCGGCAGCTCAGCGCGGCCTTCCGCAAGTGGGAGGGCGTCATGCGCGAGTGGCGCAAGCACCACAAGTCGGTGGTCCACGCCATGGTCGCGGGCTCCGGGCTCGCCCTCGACCTCAACAAGAAGAAGCGCGAGCGCTACCGCATGCTCGTGCTGCAAAAGTGATAAAATACTTTGGATTCATTCACGAGTCGTACTGCTTTTCTACTTCAAAAGAGACGGATGGGGACGCACGCAGTGGGGAGGGAGGGGGGGCAGGCTCAGGAGCACAGCATGTCGATGCGGACGCGTGCCTTCGCGGTAGTGGTGGTTGTGGGGACGAGCGCGCGTGTGGCCGACGCCTTGCGCTGCGTCGTGATGGCTTGGCGCAGCAGCGCGCGCAGCTCGGCGACGTTGCGCTGGGCCCGAGCGACCTGCTGTCCGACCTGCTCGACGCGGCACTGGATCTCCTTGAACGGAGACGCGTGGCTGTCGTCGTCGTCGTCGTCGCTGTGCTGTGCGTCATCCACTTCGTAGGAGTGCGAGTCGCGAAGATCGTGATCGCGCGGCTCGCCGACGAGGAGCTGGTCATGGTCAGCGCGTTTCCAGGACGACCGGTCGTCGTCGCTCAGCCGTCGTCGTCGTTGCCGCGAGGACGCGTGGGGCGAAGGAGGATGGTGATCAGGACGCCCGAGGAGGACACGGGGCGTTGCTGTGTGGTGGTGAATGCTGTTGCGGAGCTGCTCGTCCAGCGCCACTGGCTCGCTGGCGTCGTCCTCCTGGCGCCAGTCGCGCTGGCGCTTGCGGAACATGGCGGTGGCCTTGCGGTCGCCAGGCGTCGGCGACACACACGTCGCAGAGGAGGAGGAAGCAACGGACGCGGCGAAAGCGGCGGCGAGAGACGCGCGCGTGGTGCGGGGCATGGCGTAGTGGCTCACAGGACGCCAGACAGGGAATGCCGAGCCACGCGCGCGCGCTGGAAGCGCATGGAGATGGCAGTGGGCATTGCCTCACGTGGCCAGCAAGAAAGAACGGCGGCGAAAGGGTACGAATTCAGGTCACGAGCCGCAGGCGGATCCGAGGGCGACGCGGTCGGTCGGCTTCGTAGGGTATTAACAACTTGTGTCTTGTATGTAAAGCCAACGGGAAGCTGGACGGTCGGCATTGATGAATGGCAGTTAGTCGATACGAACTTCCTCAATTGTGACATGACAAAGGGAAGGTTCTCGCCACCTTTTTATAGTGACATAGGTGTGGACAGTGTTCGCACGAGTTCATTTGAAGCAATGGTCGGTCGTATTCAAGGATCGATTTTGACTTTGTTTGACTATGCATCAGGACGTTGAATGTGGCTGCAAATGCGGGCGGACGGTAAAATCACTTTGGTGTCCACGAAGTCAACCGAACGATCACCTCGGCGCGCTCGCGGTCGGTCGGCATATGGGAATTTGTATGGTTGGCGCTGCTCAGTCCCCGGAATTCGTTGGTGTTCCGGTCGCGTCTCCGTGCAACTTCGTCGTTGTTCGCTCCCCTCCCAGACATCCCACTCCGAGTGCATGATCGTTTCTATCCATCGTTTCTAAAATCATAGAAATGGCTACACAGGCCAAAAGTCTCAGCTTGGAATGTATCATGGGCGTTCGCAACGTCCGATACGAGGCTGCAACGGCGCGATCCCATGCCACATCCCCGGGCTTTTGCGCCGTGTCGACGTTGTTGGCTGGCGTCTAAAAATGGCGCCAGCCGTCTGAACGCGACGGAAGCTCCGCGAACAGTAGCGATCCTCTGTCGCCGTCGGGTGCGACCCTTCTGGATTGTTCAACGCGCTGGCGCTTCGTCGCACGCGAGAAGCGAGAAACGTACAGCTATATGGGGCCGCGGGACGAACCCCTGCGAGCACCAGACCACGATGGACCACAGCACGACCGGAACAAAGAAGAAGGCGGACCAGGAGACGCTCAAAATGCATTTCGGAGCGATGGTAAGTACGGACACAGTCAATACACACACGAAGCAAGCCTCGCCCCGTCTGGGCGGAATTCGCCGAGGTGTCGCAGCACGACAATAGGATGCGAGATAGAAGAGCCCTGGCCGCGATCAGATCATGGCGTGGAAGTCGTCCTCCGGAAGCCTGTTGTCGTCCACGTTCGCGGCGCCGTTGCGGCCGTTGCCGCCGTTCACAGCCGCGCTCATCTGCATGGCCATGGCGTTCATGAGTCCGGCGTTGTGGGCCATCGTGAGGTCGTCAGGCGTCGCGCCCAGGTCGCCGTTCATCGCAGCGTCGATCGACATGGTCGTCGCGAGGTTCGTGTCCTGACGAACTTCGTTTCGGATGGCGTCCTGGACGCGGCGCAGCGTCGACACGGCGTGCTCGCTCTCCGTGTCGGTACGGTCTTTGAGCACGTGGAGCACGTCGCGGAACGCACGCAGTTTGTCCTGAAGCGTGAGGTTGGACGGCGTCGCTCCGTCCTCTTCCTCATCAAACTCATCGTCGGGCACTTCGTCCACGGCCTGCACGACCTCGAAGAACTCTTCGTGGATGCTGTTGTCGAATTTGGCCTCGTCGTTGAGGAACTCCGACAGCGGCATTGTGTCCTCAATGCGCAGGTACAAGAGCAAGTGGGACAACTCGGCCTCCAGCGTGTTCGCCTCTTGGTTGACTTGCAGGTCGGGACGAAGCACGAGGCGGTCGCCCAGCAGTTGCGTCAGCGACCAGCCACGCTCGACCGTCTCGTTGCTGAGCTCCTCCCAGCTGAGCGACGCCCACTTCATGGCTTGCAACACATCCGTTGTGAACGACACGGGCTTCCCCGCATCCGACTTGTCGATGACGTAACGCAAGTGGTGGCGGCGGTAGCGCATCTTGAGCGTCGAGAGGATGCCGTTCATGAGCGGGTTGAGCACAGTGACGTCCTCTGGGATGAAGTGGACCACAATGTTCGTGAGCTCCAGGTGAGCGACTGCGTGGGACGGAGCCTCGTTCAGCAGCAGCAGGATGTGGCGCTTCTGCGAGGCCATCGCGAAGTCGAGACGCTGGAGCCACTTGGAAAAGATCACACCGGTAACCCACGCCTTGCCGTTGGAGAAGTACTGCAGCGAGTGCTGCTCTGCCGTCTTCTTGCGGAAGCACTTTGGCTGCTCGTGGTGCGACACAAACAGCGGCTGCAGCTTCTCGGAGCCGTTGGCGTTGCAGGCAAACGCCGCCACGAAGCGTTTGTTGGCCAGCTGCGCGTTCTCGTCGTTCTGCGGCGACTGCGACGGCGTGAGGTTGTACAGCACGCCCATCTCCGCCATCGCGAACACGTTGTTCAGGTCGTACTTGGCCGTCTCCTCCGCCAGCGCCTCCAGCGTCGTGAACTTGAGCACGCGCTTGGGGTCTCCGCCAGTGGCTCCTCCGCCGACAGCTCCACCGCCCATGGTCGGCGGCAGCGCCTCGCCGTTAAACTTGCGGAAGCTGAAGTTGTGGCGCAGTTGGAACGAGTGCAGCCAGCCGTTGGAGAACTCGGGCTGCTCGTCCTCCGGGATGCCCAGCATCTTGGCGAAGTGCTTGGCCTTCTCCTTGGTCATGTCGCCCTGGACCGTGATACCGCGGTGTGCACACTGAATGACCCAGTTGGCCAGCGCGTTGTCGAGCTGCGGGTGCTGCACGACGCGGCGCTTCTTGATGCCGAGCTCCAGCGAGCTCATGTTGATGAACTCGTGTTGGCGGCGCAAGATGCCCGAGATCGTGGACTGCGCGGGCGTCTTCTTGAGCCCGAACTCGTGCTTGGTCCACTGCGCGAGGTCCTTCTGGGACATCACGCCGCCGCTCTTCTGGTAGAACTCGCAGATGATCTTGCGCTGGTGGTTGGTCAGGTTGCCGTTGCCGCCCGACGCCGTGCGCTTGCCATTGCCGTTCGCGCCGCCGGGGCCTCCGTGGCCGCGCGCGCCGCCGCCCGAGCCACCGACGCCCATGTGCGACGCAGCGGCCGCCGCCGCCAGCACGGACGGCACGTGGGCGGCCGCAGGGTTCAGGCCGCCGTGCGACGCAGGCGTGATACGGCGTCGCCCCATGCTTCGCTCGAATGTAGCTATCTCGCTCTCTGGCGAAGAGCTCCCTGTCTTATCCGATCGCCGGACGCCCGATTCAAATGCTTTGGGCGGGGGAACGGAACTTGGGTTTGGACTGTGAGGGGACTCGGGAGCTGCTCGGCCGAAAATGACAGGGAAGCGGACGAGGGGGCGGAAAAGGGGGAAGGACCCTGCGTTAGCAGATACCGAGAAGATACCGGTATCATAGGTATTATTTATAGGAGGTTTTAAAGATGGATACACCCCTCACAACATGATATGATCAGCGTATGAACAGCAGCCTTTCCGCCCTCCGAATGATGATGGCATGGGGCTTCCTGTGCATGTCTCTCTCTGTGAGTCGGAAGGCAGACATCGAGCAACGCACAAATGGAATCGATGACTAATGGCAGTGCTGAGGACGACGCGGCGTCGCTGCGTGCGGCGCTGGCCGTGATCGGCGACTGGGACTGCGACTTCGGCTCGCTCCTACAGCTGGACGGCACCACGTCAGCGGACGATGACGACTCAGACAGCGACTCCCCGCGTGACGCTGCGACGCTGGAAGTCGCAGCCCTGAAAGCTCAAGTGGGGCAGCTGCTGTGCGTTGTGGATCACCACAAGCGTATGAGGATGGAACGCATGGCACTGCGCAGCGAGTGGCGCCGACTGGCGGCGTCGCAGGAGCACGAGCGGCTCCTGGCGCAGGTGGACAACGCCAAGCTGCGCAAGCTCACGAGGGCGCGACGCAAGGACGCCGACGCGATCGTCAAGCTCACCAAGCGCGTGCGGCTGCTGGAGAACGCGTTGCCAGCGCAGCCACCGAATATATTTGACCAGTACGCAGGCCCTCAGATCGAGCCGGAGTCGCAGCTGCGGCGTCTGGACGCGATGGCCGACAGAACGGAGGAGGTGTACACTCGGGGGGCGTTTGCAGAGGACGCCTGTCGTGAAAGCCTCCGTGGGATGAAGTTCCGCGACGTGTCCCCGGAGGAAAACGGCGTGGGGCTCGAGTACGAAGCTGTGTGGCTGCTGCCGTTCGATGTCGACCGCGTGGCGGAGGCGCTGTGGGTGCAGACGACGCGCACGACGTTCTCGCAAAACGCGGTCGAGTACACGGTGCGTTGGGAGAGTCATTGTCGGTGGTGTCGTCTGTGCTGCCAAGTAAATGCTGACGTCGTGGTTGCTCCTATCAAATGCCGTTGTAGGATCTGTACGAGGACTCAAACACCTTGATTTCGCAGTTCATCATGACACCAAACTCGGAGGACACGTGGGCTGTGAGCCACGGCCAAGTCGCGGCTAGACGACTGTCTCCGAACGAGAAGGATGGCGCGATTGTGATTCTGTCGACGGGCCAGGCACGAGCCTACGCTGGGTCCAGGTGGGTGGGCACCGGGAGCATCGACGGCTGGCTGCGGATCGAACGAGTGGCGACGAAAGAGCCGACACGCACGGGGCCACTCAGCCGCGTGAAGTGGTATCGCCAGACACTGTTGCAGCCCCCACAAGTCGACAAGATGACCAAGTCGGGGCATTCGAAATGGGCGAATGCCATCGTAGCGGGCCCCGCCAAGTCACGCCTGGAACGGGATCTGGAGTGGAGTCTCCAGGCCATCGAGAATCTGCTTCTCGAACCCAAGCGAGTAGCTGCACAAGCTTGAGATCGATGTGAAGTATCTGCGTAGTGTGAGCGCCCATGCTAGCCAAGCAACCTGATCGAAAATGAAGAATTGGTCATGATTAGCCTCGCTTAGCTTAGCCTATCTTGACGGTGGAAGATCTGAAGATCCCGAAAGGACGCCAAGAGCTCTGTCCATGGATGCTCAACAGCATCCACCGACGAACGAGCAGCGAGGACGACGCGAAAGACGGAAGGCCAAGCACCGTCGGCCGTGATGCAGTGGACGCAGGAGCTCAACGCGCTGCTGAACCAGTGCGTGTTCGAGTGCGGGTACGACTTCACGGCCGCGTCGGCGCTGCTGCTGAGTCGCGCGCGGCAGCTTCGTCTCATCAGGTATCCACCACGAATGAGTCACGCGTGGGAAAAGTAGCTGACGCTGTGTTGCTCTTGTGTGGGTGCAGTGCTGATGAGCGCATCACGCTGACGAGTGACGAGTGCCAAGTGCAGTGGATGGAGATCAACCCCGTTGTCGAAGACGACGAGGACGGCTACGGTGCTGAGCCCGATGACGAGTACGAGGACGACTTGTACTTGCGTCGCTCTGCCACTGCAATCACGGAAGACGAGCTCCCTTTCCACCAACGCTACGACGAGGAAGCTGCCACTGGGAGCGACGTGGCCTCCCAACGACACACAGCTGCAGAGGAACACGACGAGATCCGCCCAGTGGAAGCCACCTGGCCGCAGCAAGTCGATGACGACGATGCCGTCCACACGACTGGAGCTGCAACCGTGGAGGTTCCTCCAGGATGCCCGAAACTTGAGCTGTCGCTGACGGACGCCGACTTGGACGCGTTGCTGAGCTCTCTTCCTGCCACGGGAGACGACAGTGAATCTGCGATGGCCGACGCCAAACAGCAAGCTCCGGACACGACGAGTTCAAGTGAGATGCAGTGGGTGCTGTCGTTCCTCACGGACCCGGACGCAGTCGCCCATCAGGACGCAGAGGCGAAGAACCTGCTGTTCGAGAACGTCGACAAGGCGGAGGACGACAACTACCAGTACTTCCTCCAAGAGCTGGGCCACGCGAACCTGCTCAGCCCACAGAAGCCAGACACCTCCGCGCAGCTCAAGGCTGATGCGAGTGCTCGTTTTCCCCACGACGCTCCGTCAGAGGACGCAAGCAGTGACGATGACAGCGACGACGCCTGGATGGAGACGCGGAAGACCATCAAAACAACCACGGCTTCGGGCTCCGTTCCTTCAGGCAAATCTGCGCCTCCGACCACCAGCCACAAACGCCGTCCACTTCCACGGACGAGCCACTTGGACGTAGACCTCCCTCCTGCAGCCCCCGTGCGCTTCCCGCCTCGTTCTGTCTCCATCCAGGCTTCCGATGCTGATCAAGCGAGCGATAGCGACGACTCTGACGACAACGGGCTTGACGCTCTGCCACGCTATTCCCCACCAGAGCCCTCAATGGCATCTCTTCGAGTTCCTCTGCGCGACTTGAGGCTCGAAACCCCGGTCAACAGCGCCAAACGCCTCGCGCTTTCTCAGGAAATCGGCCAACAGATGCGAAAGAACGGCGAGTTCCAGTTCCCCAAGCGCCTTTTCCGCGACTTGGAATCCGGGGCCCCTGGCGAGGAGGTCGAACAGGAGCAGACACCGGAGGCAGACGTCGATGTGCCGTAACAACGCAGCCATCACTGGATGTAAATCTTCTACTTTCGACGAGCTCGCTTGCTCCCCGCACTCGCGACTTTCGCTTCCTTCGTCTCTGGGAGCTTGCTCTTCCCGCCGTTTGTAGCTCGTTGGCGTTTCTTCTCTAGCTCTTTTTCTTCCTCGACAACGTGCATGACGCTGGCGTCGATTCCCATGTCCTGGTTAAACAGTTGGAGCCATCGTTCTTGCTGGTCACTCAGTCGATCGCGGGGACCTTTCACCTCGACGAGCTTGAGCTCCAACTGCCACGCGACACCACTGGTCAGCAGATCTGCAACGGCTTGCGCGTGCTTGACTGGATCGATCTTCTCGTCTTGAGCGGCATCCGCAATCTGCACTGCGACATCGGCGTCCGCCTTAACGGGCGAATCCTGCTCTTGTCTGGAGTTCAGGTTCGTCGAATACGCCATACCGCAGTACTTGTAGACATCAAGCGTATCGGAGTGAGACTCGCTCAAGAACTCGCTGAGAGTGCCGACTTCGTCCGCGTTGCTTGCCTTGACGCGCACCAAAAGCAGGTCTGGCAGCCCATTTTGAGCGCGGTGGTATTCTTCCGAGGTCGCCATGTGCCGCAGTAGCTTCGCCAGGGCAGTCTTGCCCATCGCAGCGATGACCAAGAGGTGAAAGCGCAAGCTCGCGCCGCTCCCCCAGCTCACGAAGCGTGTGATCTCTCCTTCGTGGGTGTTCCACGTTGACTCGACACGCTCCAAGATCTCTTGCATGCTCCAACGATTCTCGATGTCGGCCAAAAGCGTGTCAATGAGGTCTCGTCTCGCCTCGTAGAACAACTTGGCGAAGCCAAAGTCGAGCGGCCCTGACTGGTACGCGCTCTGGAAGACGTCCGGAACTGGCGCGTACAACACCGACCACATCACCAGCCCGAAAATGTTCGTGAGCTCGCGGCCTTCGCAGTGGACGCCGTACCAGCCACCGCCGCTTGAATGCTGGCCATCGCTTTGCGAGTGGTAATACTGGAGAACGAGTTGCTCGACGTTGCAAGGCTCATCATCGTAGCCAATGAAGCGAGACTTCTCACCCGTGCTCTTGTTAAGAGGACGGCCGACGATGAACGTTTGCGGGTACTCGTATCTGGTCGAAGCAGCAGGTGCGACGGGAGCAGCTAGCTCAACTACAGTCTCCTCGGCTTCGACAGACTCTTCATCCGATGACGAGACGAGATTCACGAAGTCGTCTTCATCATGATCGACCTTCCTCTTTTTCTCGGGTGGTGGTGCTTCATCACTGTCAGTCTTGGCATTGGTATCCTCCTGTAGATCCTTGCGCCGCGCCAAACGATCCAGCCGACGTTGCAGCGCGATGACTCCTGCACCGAGAACGTCTGTATCACGAAGAGCTTCCTCGCACACCGCTTTCGCTTCACGATGCCGCTTCAGATGCTCGAGGTTCAGCGCCAACCGCTCATACCAGTGCGCTCGCTTGCGCGCAAGGAAGGAGGGTGTTGCTAGCAGCTCCCGTAGTAGAACCACAGCACGTGCGTACAGCCGCTGCTTCTCGTAGAGTGCACTCGCGTGGTGCAAGACACGTGCAAGATGGTAGCCAGCATTGCACTTGACGTAGAACGCCGGTCGGTCAACGTTTTCATCCCCTGCCGCTGCTTGAAGGTGGAATTGGCTGTAGGCACGCAGACACTTGCGCGCCTCAAGCACCAGGTCGTCCATGGACGTCCATTCCACGAGCATCTTCTCAAACTGGCCACATGCGCGGCCCTGCCACTCGTCCAGAGCTGAATCTTCCGGTGGCGGGAGCACCAGTCGCTGGAATGCTGTGAGTTCGGGTAGGTTCTCGTACAGGTCGTCGCTCATAGTCCACTCGGGGGGTGTCGTGTCCTCTTCTTTGGCTACTTGAGCGACCACCATCTCCAGCTCCAGCGCGCTCACCAAGCGATGCAGACGTGACGCGATCTCGTAGCAAATGTACGTCTCCGAGGATCGAAAGATCGGGTGGCGGATCGTGATTTCGTACTGCGGGTACTGGACTTTCTTGAAGATGACGAGCAGCCCTGGCCATTGCTGGCTCGCAGCGTTGGACCCAGAGTACGACACGGCATCCAGCCCTCCACTTGCACTGGAGCGACTGCGTTCTTGCACAATGGTCTGGAAGTTCTTGACTCGAGAAGATGCAGATAACGACACCGCCATGGTGCTTCCGCTGAGCGGCATCGCGGCCTGGAAGTAGAACAGACGATGCATGCGCGCAAACAGCTCCCGCGCCTGGTCGGAGAACCGCACGACGAGCAGGATCTCGTCCTTGGCGTTGCGGTGCTCCAGCAGTGGGTAGTTCTCGA
This sequence comes from Pythium apleroticum, assembly GCA_023337875.1. NCBI lineage: Eukaryota > Oomycota > Peronosporomycetes > Pythiales > Pythiaceae > Pythium > Pythium apleroticum. The sequence continues at coordinate 25,378 of JAADXN010000048.1, read as the reverse complement.
GCCAGATCGCGTGCATCATCTTGGCGATGGGCAGCCGCGAGCCGTCGATGCGACGCTGGGTCATTACGAGCCGCTTCAGCGCCTGGAAGATCTCACTCTTGCTGCTGCCATTGCCCGCTGAAGTAGCACTGGAGTCATTAGCTGTGGTGGCCTTGCCGTTTGTCTTCCTCGCTGGTGATGCCGACGCATTCCCTCGGCCGCTGGAGCTGGTTGGGATCTTGGTCTTGCCGCCACTCAGCTTCTTCCACAGCGCCGTGAGCTCCGGACCCGTGGCGTTGTGGTAGATCGCCTCCAGAGCGAGCAGAAGCTGCGCATCTTGGTCCTCTTTCGACAGGAACACGGGCGACAACAGCGGCAGCGTGACCAGAAGCCCCGAGTTCACGAGCGTCTGGATGGTCGACTGCACTTGGCGGTGGTCTGGTGCCTCCGGGAGGTATCCCAGCACGCTCTGCGGTGGCGCGTCGGCCACTAGCGGCTCTGGCGTGGGCTCAATCGCGTCGTTCTCCTCCGTGGCGTCGACATCAATCACTTCGACCTCCGTCTTCGCGTCAGAAGTTGCCTCGCTGTTCGTAGCTTTCCATGGACGGCGCGTGAAGTACGAGAGCAGCGAGGACGTCTTGAACCACGGGCCTTTACGCTGGAACAAGCGCGCATACACGTGCTGCTCCAGGGGCGAGAGACGATCGAGGAAATGCTCGGCAAGAGCGAGCTCTCGACGCGAGTAGAGCCGTCGGAAATCCGGTCTCTCGCGCGCCACGGTGCGCAGAACGAGCGTGAAGTGGGTCACATACGCATCGCCGTAAACAGGAGCAGTCGAAGGAGGCGCCTTTGACGCCTGTACGTCGCCTGGTGGCGCGGAAATCACGCCGAGATCGCCCGCCTCATCTTCCATCTTCGTGGTGATGTGGGTGGAATGTCGTTCCTGCAGGCGATACATTGCGCAAGTGACAAGTAATCGAACTTAGTGGGATGATTACCGAACCTAGTGCTGACCTGCACAGACGAAGCTAATTCGTCAAGGACCCCATGACGCCTTTCTCGCCGCACCACTCGTTTTGAAGCTGAAGCTGCTGGAGCTGGATCCGATCCCCGCGCTGCAAGTGACGGCGACAATCGACGAAGTCAAGTGCGTTAACGAAGTGGAGGCCATCTAGTTCGTGGTCGATATGCTGAACGGTGCCCTCGTCGTTGAGAAGATCAATGACATCAGTCGGCGACCGGTGGACTTTGTCGAAGGTGCGAAATACAACCACGGCAAAGAGTGAAGTCTCCGGGAACAAGCGTGGGCATTCACAACGTAGGATCTACGTAGAGCCACAACGAGGATAATCAAGCATTCCTTTTTCGGGCACTGCTACTACGGTAGTTCCTACTTGCATCGGTCACTTACTACGGGTAATACTCATAGCGACGGTCGCTAGTTACGACGACGTGGAGGCCTGCCACTGCGCGACATCGTCCCGAAGGTGCGCCCGGAGCTCGGCCCAGAGCGGGCGAGCGACCGAGTGCAGCGTCTGGATGCTGCGTCTGGAGTCCATGGCGAGATTGGCGGCGCAATATTCTATTTTGTTGTTGGCGCCCTCGTGATAGCGCCACGTGGTGACGCCGATGTGGTGACCTGTATTAGACCTTGCCTGCGTAATACTCATAGCGACGGTCGCTAGTTCGGGCGCATCTCTCGTGCGTTCGCCATCGGCAGTTGTGGGTCGGATGCAGGATCTCATCTAACGCTGGCAGCGTCTTGCTGACGTGCGCGTACTGCTTCAGAGGAAGACACTCGACGTGCGTACCGAGAATGAGGCAGCGCAACGCTGGCAGCCCGACCGTGTAGAGCGGCTGGAGGTTGAACTTGTCGCTTCTGTAGTGGAGGAGGTTCAGCACACGCAGGTTATGCAGCGGCAAGAAGCTCATCGCCGTCGCTGTGAACATGAACCGAGGCAGCGCGAGGTGTTCGAGCCGCACCAATGCCTTCAGGTTGCTCTTGCACGGTAGGTAGTGGCCTACGACATCACACCCATACACGCCGATCTCGAGCTTGACAAGCAACACGCACTCGGTTGTGATGAAATGGAACCATGGCGTCTGGAGACGGCAGCGTTGGTAATCGTAGGCGTACGGACGACCATCGTCGATCCGAATCGATAGACAGCGCAGCAGACGAAGCCTTCGCCCCAACGGAGTCTGTGGAATCGTGAGCTCACACGCTCGAGGGTCTCGGCAGCCGTGCTGGTTGACGAACTGCTCTGTCGATGCTGACCACGCTCGAGGCTGCATCCACAGTTGGAGTTCTTGCAACCCTGTCAGTGCATCGATGAAGTCTGGGACGACGAGATTGTGGCACGCCAGTTTCCGGAGCTTGGTCAGCGACTGCAAGCAGGTAGCATTTCCTGTGCTGAACGACCCGACGTGAAGGTTGATGTTGAGGCTGAGTAGCTGCGTACACACCGCGATGGCACTGATGTCGTCGAAGTACAAGTCTTCGAGGTCCAGATGCTTGAGCTTGAGCCACCGCTCGAGAGGCAGCAGATCTGCAAGCGAGCCGTGGTGGTTGGGTAAGGACTCGTACATAGTTTCACATGGAAGGCTGGAGTTGATTGTCAGGGTTTCGAGGCCCAGGGCATTTGCAAGAAGCGTTGGGATGTCTCTCAATGCCCCCTGAGACGCTCGCGGGTAGCTCAACGTGACGCGTCTCATCGTACTCGGAAGTGGCTCGGCTACGAACTGGTGGAGGCGCAGATGGAGCTCGTGTAACGGAGGAAGGTTATGTATCGTCTGGTGACTCCGTACCGGATAACCTCGGAAGGGTACGACGACCCTCAGGTATTGCAGTCGTCGCAGATGCTGGACGAATGCCAACCGAGGAACCCTGATGGCACCAGCGAGCGAGAAGCGTCGGAGTTGCGTCATGGCAGAGAGCACAAGGAGAGACTCGTGCTCAAGCTTGCACACACTTAGATCCAGACTCGTGATGGACGAGACCGTGGAGAGTCGGAGGATGTCGGCGGCTCGCCAGTCCATGATACTGAGGCTGGAGAGCCCTTCGAGTACTCCGTCAGGGAGCACGCCCAGTGGCTTCTTCTTCCTGGCGACGTACTTGGTGCCGTTTCTCCACTCCGTTGGCTCGACGCCTCGGATGACCATGAGCTGCAGACACGGATAGACATGGCGAGCTAGCTGCGCCGATCCGACGTCCTCTACGACTGCCGCTGTCGCAACCTGACGAGCGTAAGCCGGCACTTGTGGCGAGACTCCAATCAACTGCAATTGGACGACCATACGGGAGATGAGACCGCTGCCATTTGCCGTTGACAACGAGGACGAGCACGAGCACGAGCACGAGCACGGACTCCCCGCTTACGCTTACCTGGACACGACTAAAGTAATGCATGGACACGGACGAGAGCTGCGCACTGCGACAGAGCGTGCAGAGCGAGCGAAGATCTCGCCACGAGAGGAGATCGGCGATGGATGTTATCGCTGGCTCGACATCGCGCTCGAGAAGCTGCAGGAGCGGCGGTATGGACGCACTGTCCGCAGGCACGTCGACTTGCATCCTGTCTTGTTTCTTTGTGAGTGCGAGCAGAGAGCACTGCAGCAGCTCCAGCATCGCCGACAAAGAGAGATGCTGTCGAGCTCGAGCGTCGTGTCCCATGGCGCTGTCGCTTCGTGGAATATCCTACAGTTGGAAATGATGGATCGGGACAGTCGATGTGTGTACCCATTCTGCCAGGATCAAAGATCTGCGCATCCTTTTTTCAGCCAATCATCAGCCAGATTGGCGTCCCTTCAGGATCTTCTGGATACGCGTCGGTCGGCAACATCTCCAACAACGGACCGCATCGTGCATCACAGCGAGAGCGAAAATTCGAGAATGCGTGAGAAAGACGACCACTCCAGCAAGCGCTGCCGCGCTGGAAAGACGCCGCCTGTCGGGACTGGCGCCGGGAAGTACTGCGCTGGCGCAGCAAGGGCGAAGGCCATTCTGACACTATTGCTGTGCATCTGGCGCCTCGCGATTGTCGCGGGATTGCCAACGAGACCGCTACTGCGGATCGTGTTGGCAGAGCATCATGGAGTCATGTTCTGCTACGAGTGCATCGACCCGCTCCGTGAAGGATCCTACTGTGAGTTTGATCCGCGTTCGCGTGGATTTGGTTTCGAGGTTTCTGACTGCGTTTCCTTGAATGATGACCAGTGTCTCTACTGTCGAGCTTCGTGAGCGCACGAGGCTACTTTATCGCTGCAGGTGAGGAGCGCTCACACATCAAGTTGTTGTGACTGGGAAGCCAGTATCTCATGGTTCCATGCCACCAGATCTCGTTTACGGCGTGCCCAACAAAGGCGAAACCGCACTCAACAACGAGGACGAGGTGCGTGGTCGAATCCTCCTCCTGGATCGCGGAAAGGTGAGCACTTTGCCAGTCGTAAGCTACGGTTGTATCAGGCCTTCAAGACTGGTGCTGTTTTGGCTTGGTGTGGTGCACAGGTGTCCTTCGCACGAAAAGCACGGCACGCCCAGTTGGCCGGCGCTAACGGCGTGATCATCGTCGACAACAAATCCTGCCAGGATCGGTCGAGTAAGTGCTTTGACGCACAGAGCTACTCACCTGCAGTCGCTTCAGTCGCTGCGGATGGGACTGCGTCCGGCTTCTCCACGCCACTCCAAATCCAATCCCGCGACTCCGCCACAGCATGGATCGGCATCCAGATCCCATCGGTCCTTATCTCCGCTGATGATGGTGACCGACTGAGAAGTTTGATGACACTGTCAACGTTTGAACTCCACGGGGAGCTCCAGTACATCAACGAGGACTGACCTCTCCAAACAAAAAGCCTCAAAACATGATTTTGTCTGAAAACATGTTTACGCGCCATTGTTGAAGTCAGGTTGACCAATCAGATTGACGATTGCTCCCTCATAAACGAAGATTACGCCTATTGACGCCCATCACGTCTCCATCAAAGTGTGAATGAAGAGCTCTGTCCCCAAAAGGCTCAAATCGCTATTTGCCACCCAACAGACACGTCCACTGCACTGCTGCATCAACGCTTCGTCCCATGAGCGCCTACGAAGTGCTGTTCACTGGCGGCGTCGGCTCGTTCTTCGCCAGCGTCGCGCTTCTGAGCGCCGCGTCCGCCTTTCTCGTCGGCGTCTCCTCAGTCGGTCTCATCGTCACGATCGTCGGCATCAGCCAGCTCTGGACGGCGCTGCTGTGGCTCGTCTTCGCCTCATATGCTCGCGATATCTGGCAGATGCCACGCGTGATCCTCACTCTTGTCGTCGCTCTCGCTCGCACTGCCATTGCCTACGTCCTACGAGGCCGCAAGACCGTGTTCCCCCAGTGGACGTTCCGCTTCGAGATGGTGCGCGCTGGCATGCGTGCGCTGCGTGGAGGCATTTTCGCTCCCAACGTCGTGCGCTCCATGAATGCGCGCTATTTTAGCAGCCAATTCCAGTTCCTCGGCAAGCTGCTGGGTCCGAAATCGTGCAAGTTCTACGGCACTTCGATGGAAATCGTGACCGTGAACGGACAAGAGCACGTATGGATCCGAGACCACGACCACTCCAAGCCAGAAGCCGCCAAGAAGGAACGCTTCGTCGTGCTGTACTACCACGGCGGAGGGTTCGTGTTGTTTGCACCGCACTTTTTCGTGAGTCTGGGCAACCGCATGCGCGCAGCAATGATGGCGGCCATCCGCGACCGCCACCCGGAGATCCAGGACGTGTCCATCGAGTGCTTTCTGTCCAACTACCGCAAGAGCCCGGACCACAAGTACCCGATCCCACAAGAAGACGCACTGCTCATGTTTGAGTACGTGGTGCGAAGCGAGAAGATCGACCCAAGCCGGATCATTCTCGTGGGCGACAGCGCCGGCGGAGGGCTGTGCATGTCGACGATGCTGCGGCTGAAGGAGAAAGGCGCGCGGATGCCAGCGGGCGCGGCGCTGTCGTGTCCGTTTGTGGACTTTGCAGCGGACGAGAAGGCCGACGACTCGCACTGTATGCTCGCAATCGAGCTTGGACGCGAGATGATGAAGGCCTTCCACCCGACGCCGCAGGACCCGGCCACGTGGAAGGACTCCGCCGCAGTGTACTGCGACCTGAGTGGCCTCCCACCGGCGTTGGTCCAAGTCGGCTCCATCGACACCATCTACAACAGCTCCATCAAGCTGTACGAGAAGGCCCAGGCCGACGGGCTCGGCTCGTCCTGGGAGCTGGACGTGTTCCCCAACATGCCCCACGCGTTCACGTGTCTCTCGGATGCGCTCCTGCCGGACGCCAAGCGCGGCATTGAGCACATCGCAGACTTCGCTGTGCGCCAGTTCGTCAAGCGGCGCGCGACGCAGGCGTAGGGAGAGGGAGAGTCCGATGCTCAAGGGTCAATGCAGTAGAGCAGCGCTGATATGAAGGACAAGCGTCCATCCCCATGGGCTTGAAGTTTGGCATGTGGAAGTGGTACAGTAGAGCCATCTATTGCAGTACATTTACCTCTTTCACAGTGATCTTCACTGATTCTTCAGTTGCGGAGACTCGCATGCTCCCACGGCTTCCCTTCTGCCACATTGGCTCTGCAGTCGCCGACACGTCGAGCACACAGAGCGGGTCTGTCGTGGCTCCTGGATGCGTGGCGTGGCGTGGAAGCAGAACCGATTCCGTCTCCATCGAGAACGAAGGTCTCCGCTATGCGTGCGACCACCGAGCTCTCGGCAGTCGCGCGCGCCTCGCTGCAACGCGGTCACTGGCTCATGCTCCTGAAGCGCGGCATGGCGGTCTACGCGGCGTTCGCCTTGGCGCTCGGCGGGTTCTACCAGTATCCGTGGCAGCTCCCAGGCGTGGCCCTGCGCGTGAGCTACGTCATCGTCCACACGCTCACCGAGTACATAGCAAGAGGCTGCAAACCGCTGTTCGAGGAGTGGACGCTCCCGTTTGAGCTCGTGCGCGCGATCCTGCGCTGCGTCGTCGCCAACTACTCGCCGTCCATCTTACGCGTGAAGAATGCCAAGTTCCTACGCGCTCAGACCGACGTCATGGGGCACGTTCTGTCTGTTCTCGCTACGTGGCAGCACGGCGTCCAAGCCGAGACTTTCGAACAGAACGGCCTGCAGCATATCTGGGTGCGTCGCAAGTCGAAAGAAGCTCCAACGAACTCCAACCGCCGTCGCTGCGTGGTGCTATACTACCACGGCGGTGGGTACGCGATCCTGTCGCCAAGGTACTACGTGAGCTCGCTCAGCGACTTCCTCGTTCGTGTCGAAGCCCGCATCAAGGCCCAAGACCCCCACACTGACGTCCACGTCGAGGTTTTGCTGGCCAACTACCGCAAGACGCCCGAGTTTCCGTACCCCGTTCCTCCAGACGATGCCTTGAAGATGTATCGGTATCTGCTCGACGTGGAGGGCGTCGCGCCGTCAGATATCATCCTCGGAGGCGACAGCGCCGGCGCCGGCCTCACTCTCACGACGCTGATCCGCGTCCGTGATAACAACGCCAGTGAACTCCCTCGAGCTGCGATCCTGTCGTGTCCTTACGTGGATTTGGAGATGCGTGGGGATGAGAGGAAGGTGCCCTATTGCATCGTTGCGGACGGTGCTGTGGACGCGATCCCTCGAGGGTACGTCCCGTGGGGCGGCTGCCCCAAGACGTGGGGAGACGCGTCGCCTCTGCACTGTTACCTGGGTGGACTGCCTCCCGTGTACATCATCACGGGCGAGTTCGACTACATCCTGCCGCAGGCGTATCGACTCATGGAGCGCGCGAAAGAAGACGGCGTAGACCACTGGCAGTTGGATGTCCACAAGCACATGACCCATGTGTTCATGAATCTCCCGCCGTTCGTGCTGCCTCAGGCTGCAAAGGGACTCGACGCCATGGCGGCGTTCGCTGCCGGACAGTTTATGGAGACCGAACCGACTCACAAGGACCCACCGCCTATAGCTTAAGTAGTATTTAAAATTCCAATGTTACTGCTTCGAGTCCAAGTTGGCAATGATGTGCTTGGCCGCGAAGCTGCCCATGTGATCGATCGCTGGCACAGAGTCTGGGACAACATCGGGCGTGTAGATGGCGAAGTCGTGCGGCATGTTCTTCCAGACGCTGAGTTCCCAGCCCTCCGCAGTGTCCTTTTCGGCTTTTGCGAACAGCTTGAGTGAGTCCTGATGCAGGTAGTCTTCAGTTCCGGTGACAAGGAGTGCTGGCGCGAGATCATGGAGGTCGCAATACGCCGATGCCGCATTCTTCCACGTCGACGAGTCGTCGCAGGTCGGAAGAAACGCCTTCAGACTGGCGCGGAGAAACGAACGCGCCATCGTGCAGTTCGCTCCTCGTGTGAAGCTGGCGTCGTCTGTGAAATCCGTCCACGGACACGACAAGATCGCCGCTAGCGGCTGCGTGGCTCCGTCTCGATCGTCGCGCAGTCGTTACATTGTCGATATCGCAAGGGCAGCTCCGGCACTATCGCCCGCTAGGATCAATCGCTCAGGAGGAGCGTCCTCGTGGTCGCGGAGATACTCAAACATGCGAAGCGCATCTTCCTGTGGCACGGGGAACTGCACTTCGGGCGCCTTGCGGTACTTGGCGAGAAACACGTCGACCGTGATGTGTGTGTGGCCGGCGGTGTTGAGAGCTTGGAGGATGGCTTGACGGACGCGATTCGCGAATGCGATGAACAGGCGAGGACATACCCGCCGCCGTGGAAGTACAGCACCACGTACTTGCTGGACGATCCACCACTGGAGGACTTTTGGTCATCGCCTCGGACCCAAAGATGCTCGAGCCCGTCCACGATCACCGGCTCGATGGAAGTGTGATGCTCCCGACAGGATGCGATGCCGTCGCGTGTGCCAGTCTCCCTGTTACTTCGACGGAAAGCCTTGGCGTTCGCTTCGATCACGAGGTCGTCGCCATACTTGTCGAAGACGACGTGTAGGAAGGTCTGCAGGAACTCGAGGTTGACGGTCCACTCGGGAAACCGCGCACGGCCGCCTCGCAATCCAATCGAAAGCGCCGTGCGCAGCATCGCGAACGAAACATGGGCCACCAGCAACGGGAAATCCCACGCATTCCGGCAGAACACACGAAGCGTGGGCCACAGAAGCGCCGTCACCGCAGTGGCGAGAGTGAAAGTGTGCGTGAGCAAATACGGCCACATGTCTACGCACTTGCCGTGGCTCGGCTTGGTGACTGCGCTGGACGAAGTGTGGAGTCTCAGAACCAAAGTCACAGAACGATCAGACTCGATCTAGGCTAGATCGAGCTAAATTCTAGGGCGTGGCCTCGACACGATGCAGGAAGATCGGTACGACGTCATCGGTGATGGATTTCTTTCCCCGGTTGCTGAGCCAATTCCCTTCAAGCGTACCACTGTTCTACTGGGTTTCCCCTACTTCAGTTCGCAGTCCCTGTCTCGGCCCTCAGATCAACGTGTCGTGTGCGCCGAGCCTCGTCGAGCCGCGATCTGCTTGGCCACGAACTCTCCCATGCGAGTGAACGCCGGCTCCGCATCCGGAACGATGCTGAACGGCAGCATCGTGAAGGTGTGCGCCATGTTCGGGCGGATGTCCAGCTCCCAGTTTTTGACTCCGTCACCTTCAGCTTTGCTGAATAGCTTGAGTGCGTCCTGGTACAAGTAGTCCTGGGTGCCGACCTGGATGAACACCGGGGCCAGTCCATTCAGCTCACAGTAAGCCGAGGACGCATCCTTCCACGTCGACGCGTCGTCGTAGGCCGGCATGAACACCTTGAGACTCGCTCGAACGAAATCCCGAGAGAGCACGCAGAACTGACCACGCGCTGGGTTCGGGTCGTAGGATAGATCGGTCCACGGGTAGGATACGATCGCTGCGAGTGGCTGAGCGGCGTTTTCACGATGGTCACGGAGTCGTAGAAGCGTCGACATAACAAGCCCCCCACCGGCACTGTCGCCTGCCAGGATCATTTGCTCGGGCTTGACGCCTTCGTGGTCGCGCAGGTACTCGAGCATGCGCAGAGCGTCTTCTTGAGGCACTGGGAACTGGACTTCGGGGGATTTACGGTAGTTGGCCATGAACACGTCGACTTGGACTTGCGTACCTGTGTCCTTGTGGATGGCGTCCTGGATGGCCAGGCGGATGCGGTTGCAGACCGTGATGTACAGTCGCGGCCCCAACATCGAGTAGCCTCCGCCGTGATAGTAGAGCACCACGTATCTGTCGGTTGGCGTCGCGCTAGCGGCCTCAGTGTCGTTGCCTCGGATCCAAAGGTGTTCAAGCCCATGGAGAACCACGGGCTCAACAGTTGAATTGCTGTCGCGGCACGAGTACTTGGCTTCGAATGTCCCCAGGACGTCACTAAAGCGGCGAATCGCCTTCACGTTGGCCGGCAGCAGCATGTTCTGGCCGTACTTTTCAAACACCATGTGAGAGACACTCTGAATGAACTCGAACGCCGGCGTCCACTCGGGGAAGCGCGCATGACCACCCCGCGACAAGACGGAGAGCGTCGTTCGAAACGCGGTGAACGTGACATTAGCGACGACAAGCGGCAGATCCCACACGTGGCGGCAGCAAACACCGAGCACAGACCACAGCAGAGCCGTCCAGGCGCCGGCGATCGCGACAGCGACGAGCGCTAGGAAGGCGAGCATCAGTTAACGAGAGCCTCCAGTCGCGCGAGTGTCGAGTGCACAACACCAATGGGCAATTGCAGCCGCGCAGGGTCTTGCGTTGGAGCGGCTGAAAATAGAGAAGTGGTTCGGTCGCACGGAGGTTCTTCGAAGTATGGTACCGGTATCCAGCACGGAGGTGGAAAGCCAATCCTCAATTCGCATGTGACAATCAACACATAGGCTCAGCACTTCACAGCCTAATAGGCTGTTAGGCTGTGGCTGACGCCGAGCCACTTGCAGAAGATGCTGCTCCAGAGCTCTGCTGCTGCGTAGTTATGGTCCAAAATCACACACCGAAGGAGTTTTGTTGAGGCTTTGCAGATCCCCACAAAGACCACATCCACGAACAGCCCATGAACTTCGTGATCAAGGCCATCGATTCTGCTGGAAGAGAATCCAGACGCAAAGATCCAACTGGCTTCGCCTCCCAGACGTTTGTTAGTCGACCAAAGTTCAATCTCTGAAGATGACGTTATAGACAGCGTGCTATCCGTGGTGATCCTGACAGGCCTCGCAAAAAAAACAAGCCAGTACCAAACGAGATATGTTGCTTTTCCTTCAACAAGATCGGCGATATCGGGCTTTCCCAGCATCTATGTAGAGCGGTCACGGTTTGGTCGCGACGGCAACGTACCCGAGTCCATTGAGAACGAATGGCTGTGTCCAGAGTGGGTGTTTGTGCGCTGGCACCTCTGGCGCCATGTGAATCTTGGACGCTGCGTCGGTAGTGAACGGGCTCTCGCCGTCTATGAGCAGCTGCGAGTAGTCGAGCAGGACACGCTGCACGGACGCCGTCTCCTTGTGAGCGAGCACCGACGTAGCCCATTCGCTCGCCAGCACATCATCGACCAGCTCTTGGCCACTTGTGAACACCAGCGGATGGATCACGACGTGGATGCAGACGTCTGCAAAGCCACATTCACGCAACTCGTCCCGGAATGAGTGCGCGTGCATCGCGCGGTTGGGCTGTTGGGGCTTGCTCGGAGACTCAACCTTCGACTGGTGCGTATCAGTGTCCTTCGCGTTGGCGAGTACGTAGCCAAACATGGATACGTTGGCGCTGGCGACGTCCCAGCTTGAAGCGACAAGGCGACCACCGGGTACGAGGACCCGCCACGCCGCCTTCCATCCAGCGACTCGGTCGGAGAAGATCGCGATGCCGAATGTCGAGCTGACAATGTCGAAGGACTCATCGCTGAACTTCTCGAGCGTCTGGCCATCACCCACGACGGCTGAAATGCGACTCGCGGGTACTTGCAACTGGGCTGAGGCGACGAGACGCTCGATCATTCGCTCCGACGAGTCGATCGCTGAGACGTCGAAGCCCAGTTGAGCGGCTGTGATGGCGAGCATACCAGCGCCGCAGCCCACGTCAAGTAAGCGAAGAGGTCCGTTCGGACGCGCGAGGTTGCCGAGCCCACCAAGGATGAGACCGTCCCGGCCCCAGAGCCACATTGCTCGCTCGAAGGGACCGTAGGAGAGCAGACCAGCGGGGCAGTGCATGGCGAGCGTAGGCCGAGAGAGGAAGGTTGCGAGGGGTGGTGGTCGTGGCTTGGAGAGCAAATTGCGGAATGCATACACGCTTACATCCATGTAGAGGAGAGGAGAGCGAGACGCTGGTGGGTCCAAGTGCGGATCACGCTCCGTGTCATATCATAAACAGATTTTTGATTGGCCTACGCTATCAACAACGGCTTTGTAAATTAGCATCGCGCCCACTCAACAATTGTACACGCTGGCGATGCGAGTTATCACGACCTCAATCGCGAGCCAGCAGGTTGCATCAACTGCTACGTACTTTGAAGTAGTGGTAGTATCGTGCAGCCACGTACTACCTCGAATATATCCAAGCATCCCGTTTTCCAGTTGCAGTTGCCGGCACTAGGCTCTCACGCGTTGGGAGGAGCCGCTTCTAGTTACAGTGGGCGGCCAGAGCAAGGTTGAATTGGACTTTCAGTTGCGGGTTAACCCCAAAAGCAGTGCGTGTATTGTCGATGTATTGTCGATGTATTGAGCCCCTGTGCACCCTACGCGGACTCGGCCGTTTGAAGCGACTGCGCGAACTGCGTGGCGGCGTACTCGGCCATTGCATCGAGGCCTCTGCTGGCGCTCGGGAGAACTGCTGCTGGGAAGAAGCTGAACACGTGCGGCACGTTGTGGAAGATCTCGAGCTGCCAGTTCTTCACGCCGTCGTCCTTGGCCTTTTGCATGAGGCGTCTCGAGTGGGAGACGATGTAGTCGAGCTCGGCGCCCTGGATGTAGACTGGTGGCAGCCCACCGAGGTCGCAGTGCACTGGAGACGCGTCGCCCCACGTGGACGGGTGGCCTTGGCGAGGGTGGTACGCCGTGTAGATCGCCTGGCCAGCCTTGTCTGCGATGATACAGTAGGGGGTCTTGCGTTCGTCGCCGCCCACCTCCATATCCACGAACGGACACGAAAGGAAGCCAGCGACAGGCAGCAGCTCCGGCGTCTCATCGCGAAGACGCAACATCGTGGCCATGGCGAGGCCACCGCCGGCACTGTCGCCTGCAACGATGATCTCCTTGGGCGAGTACTTGAGCTCCTCGACCGCGTACTTGTACATCGTGAGCGCGTCCAGCGGCGGCACTGGGTGTGCGTACTCTGGGATCTTGCGGTAGTTGGCCAGCAACACGTCGACTTCGACGTCTTCGCCCATCTTGTCACGCAGTCGGTCGTGGATGCGGTGCTGCAGCTCACTGCCGAACGTGATGTACATGCGCGGACTCAGCACCGCGTAGCCTCCGCCGTGGTAGTACAGCACGAGCACACGGCGCGTGGGTCTGCCGGGCGTGGCAGCGGCCTTCTTGGCTGGACGCACCCACATGTGCTCGAGCCCGTTGTGCTCGAAGCTCTCTGTCTTGGTGCCGTGCTGGCGACAGGTGAAGAACCCGATGACCGAGCCGAGCAACGCGCTCTGCCAGCGGATGTACTGCGCCGCCTTGGCGTTCAGCATGCGGTCGCCGTAGTTGCTCATGAGGCAGCGCGTGACTGCGCGCGCCAGTTCAAACGAGAACGTCCACTCGGCAAACAGCGGCTTGCAGCCTCGCGCCACGTACTCGGTGACCGTGATGCCGGTGGTGTACAGCACGCGCAGCACGACGCCGGGCAGTTCCCATGGCTTCGTGTAGAAGCCTCCCAGGAGGAAGGCAAACAGCGCCCACACGGATCCGCCGGCCGCGACGCGCTTGAGGACGGTGCGCAAGCCGGTGGCATTCAGCCGCAGCAGCACGTAGAGAAGCCGCGATTGCAGGAGCTCCAGGACGCTATTCGAGGTCTTGGCGACGCGCGTGGCGGCGGAGACAGACACCATGAGCAACGTGCGCACTTCCGATTGAAATGTGGACTGACGGTGTCACTGTGGGCGACGCACGGACGCCTGCATCTCGACAAGCCGCTGGTGGTTCGGTCGCTTGGGAGGAAGATGACGCGGATTTGTCCCGTAAGCAAGTGCGGAAGAAGAGTCCCGCGAATATTCAGCCAATCAAATGTCGTTTTGAGCATCTTACTAGGTAATTATTGGTTGATAATCTGCGTCTGGCATGATATTAGCCAATTACAAGCGGTATTGCCGCCTTTTCGATGCCCCGCCGATGTGAATGAAGCTCTTGGAAGGGGAGATGGACAGGCGGGCATCAACATGAGCGCACAATCTTCAACTGGAACCGAGCGGATGGAGTTGAGGCCCAGCCGCCAGTCTGCAATCCTACAAGACCGCGAAGACAACGAACATGGCTCCTCGAACACCAGGCAAAGTTTGAGCTCCTGACAGTAGCTGCTCAGATCCCAGCGACGCATTTGCCTGGAAGCTACGCGGAAATGAAGCATTTCGGACGGAATCGCGACGTTTTTCGACGTGAATCAAGAGAAAGCGGTGTGTCGTTTGGAAGGTTTGAGCTTCAAAGTGAAGCCACTGCGCGTCGCTTGGAGAATGCGTCGCTTGTCGGTACAGTACCTACGGACGAGGAAGAGATCTTTTCAAAGTTCGCTCAAATGATCCCCTCGCACATGTCGCAGGCAGCTTCAAGTATGATGCCATGCTGTCACGGTTGCCACTCACACGGGTAATGCATGTACTGCAATAGCCACTGCGCTGCAGTCGCAGCTCGTCACTCCAAGCCACTTGCTGATGTCAGGAAATAGGTTTCAGAACCTGGCGGCGAATGACTCCCATACACTTTGGCAGTATGGGTCTGCGACAGGGTCCCCGCTCGGCTCCTCGTCTCCAGGCTGTTCGCTTCAGTTCCCAATCGGTCGTCTGACTGCGACTCTGCTATTCCTCTCTCCACACTCCGACTGTCATGGTGAAGGTTATGTCTCCGTCGCCGCCGCTTCAGTTCATCGCCACGCTGCTCCGCAGTCCCCACGTGAAGACGGCACTGCGGCGAGCAGCCCAAGCCGGCTCGTTCTACGCGGTCATGTGGCTCGGCGCTGGCGGCTGGATCGAGCACCCGTGGGAGTTGCCGGGCGTGACGCTGCGACTGTTCTACACCGTCCTCGTGACGCTCACCGAGTACGTGGCGCGTGGCTGGAAGCCGGTCTTCAGCGAGTGGACGCTGGGCTTTGAAATCGCTCGGTCGGTGTCGCGCGCCTTCATGACCCACTACGGCCACCGCATCACCGTCGCCCGCAACGCACGCATCATCCGCACGCAGACAGCGATCGTGGGCACGCTTGTGGGCTTTGTCTTCTGTCCGCTGCACGGAACACGCACCGAGACGCTACACCACAACGGACTCGAGCACATGTGGATCCGCCGCCGCCACTCGCCTTCTTCCACAACCTCTGCTACAACTCCACAGCGTGTCGTCGTGCTGTTTTTCCACGGCGGCGGCTATGCTGTCAACAGTCCGCGCATGTACATCCCCTTTGGGAGCGAGTTTCAGCGTCGCCTGCAAGCCAAGATGCGCGAACAGCTCGGCCACGACGACACGCAGGTCGACATTTTGCTAGCGAACTACCGCAAGATCCCCGAGCACCCGTACCCGACGCCTCCGCTCGACGCTCTGACAATGTACAAGCACCTCGTGCTCGACCTGAAGATTCCTCCGAGCCACATCATCGTAGCAGGAGACAGCGCGGGTGCTGGTCTCGCCATCGCGACGATGCTGCGGATTCGAGACTCGCAGCCCGAGCTCATGCCAGTCGCTGGCATCCTCGTGTGTCCGTACGTGGATCTCGAAATCCCCGGCGATGAACGGAAGGTGCCCTACTGCATCCTCGCGGACAAGCCGGGCAAGTCAATTTACGACACGTACCACCCGCGTGAAGGCCACCCGTCGACGTGGGGCGACGCGTCCGCGGTGCATTGCGACCTGAGTGGCCTGCCCTCCGTGTATGTTCAAGCTGCGGAGCTCGACTACGTGCTGCCACACGCCAAACGGCTCATGCAGAAGGCCACGGACGATGGCTTGAGAGACTGGCAGATGGAGATCTTTCCGAACGTGCCACACGTGTTCCAGAACTTCCCACCGATGCTCCTGCCCAGCGCTGGCAATGCCATCGACGCCATGGCGGCGTACGCAGCCGCCAAGTTGACGAAAGTTTAGTGCGACGGCGACTGCGAGTTCATTTATATTCGGTTTCGGTATTGAAGAGACCATTTTGATTGCATTGTTCGTCACAAGCTCGCCATCCATATGCAATACGTCCACTACTCTATCACATCGCTATGTCTATTAGAGACCCTGCTCACGGAAGAACGCAGGCAGTTCACTGGGTGGCAAGAACGTCTTCTCCATCGTGCGTCGCGACAGCACCTCCACGAGCCCTTCCTTCACGAACCGCTTGCCCACGACAACGCGGTACGGATAGCCGAGAAGCTCCGCCTCCGTCAGCTTAGAGCCGGGGCTCTCGTTCCATCGGTCGTCCAACAACACCTCGTCTCGGCCCACAGCGCCCACGAGATCGGCAGCGATCGACTGAGCTGCCTGCGCCACGGGGTCTTCCGCCTTCTTGCTGCCAATCGACATGACGAGAACCTTGTACGGCGCGATGGCATCGGGCCACACAACGCCCTGGTTGTCGTGGGAGCTCTCCACGACAGCAGCGATCAGGCGAGAGACGCCCATGCCAAAGCAGCCCATCTCCATGACCTTCTGCACAGCCTTCTTGCCTTCCTGCTCCGTGAACGTGACTTCGAATGGCTTCGAGTACTTCTGCCCCAGGTAGAAAACGTGTCCGACTTCGATGCCGCGCTTCGCCTCCAGCTTGCCACTCGAACACTTAGGACAGCCGTCACACTCGTGGGTCACACGGAACTGGCCCGAGTGGACTTGGCATCCAGTGGCATGTGCCACTGTGTCATGCAGCAGCGACGCGATCGGGTTCTTCTCAAGCAGCGAGTTGTTCGCCAGAGAGTCGTCCACGAAGACCTGGACGCTTTCGGCGGCCGTGAATGCCGTCTGGGTCACCCCCTTCACTTCTTGCATCTCTTCTCCATTGAAAAATGGCTTGAGAAGCAAATCGTTCACGTCTCGATCGCCGCGAACGAACACGACGCCGAGCTTGGGCTCTGTCTTTTCGTCCTCTTCGCCCTCTGTTTCGCCCTGCGACTCGGCGAATACCCGGCACTTCACGCCGTACTTGGCGACGCTCTCATCCGACTGGACAAACTCCGCCAGAATCTGCCACTTTTCACGACCGTAAGCCCCTTCCAGACGCGCCTGAAGCTCCTTTGCAACCTCCGCAACAACAGAAACGTCGATTTCAGGGCCAGGATCATCTCGGTCGAGTGTACCGAAGGCCTTCTCGACGTTCGCCGCGTAGTCGCATCCGTCCGAACTGCAGGACAGCAAGCCGTCCTCTCCGATGGCCGCCAGCACGTGGAACTCGTGCGACAGGTTTCCGCCAATGTTGCCCGTGTCAGCCTCGACCTTGGCGATCGGCAGCTTGAGTCGCTTCTGCAGGATGGCTTCGTACGCGCCCACAACGTCGTCGTATGTCTTGAGCGCGTTCTCGTAGCTCGTGTCGAACGAGTACATGTCCTTCATCACGAACTCACGGCCGCGCAGGAGCCCGAACCGCGGGCGGATCTCGTCGCGGAACTTCTTGCCGACCTGGTACAAACGCAGCGATGCGTTCGAGTTGGTGTAGTGAGACGCCACGAGGCTGGTCACACACTCCTCGTGGGTTGGCGACAGCGTCTGCATGTCGCCGCGTCGGTCTTCGAACGCGATGAGCTCCGGCCCGCGGTTCTGCCAGCGGCCCGAGACCTTCCACAGGTCGGCCGACACCATGAGCGGCAGGTCGATCTTGTTGCCCTGGATGGCGTACATCTCGTCGTCGATGATCGCCTCGAGCTTGCTGAGCACGCGCTTCCCGAGAGGCAGGAAGGAGAACGAGCCGTGGCCGCTCTTGCGGATGAAGCCGCCGCGGATGAGCAACTGGTGGCTCGGGATGGCGGCGTCCGCGGGGTTTTCCTTCTCTGTGGGGATCCACAGGTGCGTGCGACGCGCGAACGCCGGTGCAGAGCTGGACAGTGAGCGCATGGAGATGTTGGCTGCGCCTCGGCACATTGTGGGCGCCGCCAGACGCAACACGGCGCCGTGCTGCCAGGTCGATCGGCGCAGCATCTTCACAGTGCAGCTTGTCAATGCTGCAATTGGAGCCGCTCACAATTATACGTTTATACAGGTAATTGTTCCTTCCTGAATGTGTCATACTGGTATTGCTATACGGAAAGAATCCAAGGATAGAGGCTTTTAAGTGCGTTTGGACCCACTAAGTGCGCATATCTTGCAGCTTTTGACTGGAAAGCCACCCAACAGACAGACAGACAACCAAGAATCTGCATCCATCGACGCGGAAAATGGACGACGCAATGTCGCCACCTGCGGCCATGCTCCACCTCCCACAGCAGCAGGGCGAGTACGACCACGATCCACACAGCGGCCACTTGTTCTCGCGCGGAAGAGGCCGAGGGCGGGAGCGTGGTGGGCACGGAGGTGGACGAGGTCGCGGACGCGGCGGCCACCGCGAAGGACGCGAGATCGGCGGCTCACGGCCGGCTACTGGCGACAGCAGCGGCGATGCAGGCCCGCAGCAACAGCAGCAGAAGGCTAAGAGACCGCGACTGCAGCGGCCGAAGGTCCAGGCCATGCCGCGCGCGCTGGCGGAGCTGCTGGACGAGCCGAAGATCGCGTTGATGCATCGCGTGGTTCAGTTGGCAGGCGCGGACACGGCGTGGACGGCGCTGATGGAGACGCTGACGATTGAAGAGCATGGCGGCTTGGAGGTCAATGTCGATGCCTGCGGACGACCGCCCCACATGATGCAGACGCAGTCCCATCAGCCGCGACGCCGCACCAAAGGCGGCATTTTCCTGTCGATGATCAAGACCCACGTGACGAAAGAGGTGTACAAGCAGATATTCGAGGTCGAGGACCAGTTGAAAAAGAAGCGAAAGCGACAGATGCGGCAAGTGAAGCATCAGAAGATGGAGAGCAAGATCAACGGGCTGCCACTGATGGAGTTGACCATCAGTGGCAGTTGGCAGACGCCCGCGACCCCAGCACAAGAACGAGAAGAAGGCGAAGAAGGCGAGATCGACGAACAGGACGTCGCCATGGATGGCGCGTAAGCTTCGTCAAAAATGCAACTGGCTCACAACGTCTTGTAGTAGTTGTGGAAGATGGACTGGCGGCGATCACCTGAACTTGCGCAGGAACTTGGCCATGTGACAGCGTGCGGCTCGGTCCTGAGAATTCAGAAAGCGTGCCGACAGCCCGAGTGTGATCTGTGATAACGTCCGTCAGTGAGAGCTGCAGTTGGACAAGAGCACTGAGTTCGGCTTACCAATGGCGGGAGCATGGCCATCGTAGCAGCAAAATGGGCGATTTTGCGGGTCAACGCCCAAGAACTGCACATACATACCGAGTCAGAGAGCACTGGGAGCCTGAAGGTTGGGGAAAAACGCACCAGTTGCAGAAGAAGAGACTGCAGGCCTGCGCGCTTGGGTCGGGTTGGTCTGGTGAACTCATGGGACTGGTCTATTCGTCAGCCCGTGCTGACCATACCGACTGACGACACACACGACGTCCGTACCACAGTAGTTGATAGCAGCAGCAGAGGCTCACACTTGTGCGGAATGCCGAGTGCAGCGCAGCCCATAGACCGAGCGGAATGAGAAGCATCACAATGACGCTGACCAGTCGCTGGAGGCGTCGCTTGAATCGCAAAACAAGCAGGAACTGGAGGAGAAAGGCGGCCAGCAGTATCGCTTGTGGCACGATGAGCAGCCACATTCGCCAGCTCCACCACGCGGAGCAGCCTGGAGGATGAGTGAGCTCGCGGAGAAACTCCCACGCGCACGCGCAGAAGCACAGCTGCAAGGCAATCGTGGGTTAAAGCCACGGACGTGGGAACGGAAGCGCAGGAAAAGCCAACGTACCGCGACAGTTGTGAGCGGAGGCAGCACGGCGTACTGGATGGTCTGCGACTTGGAGTCGAACGACTTGGGTAGCAGAGCGCGCCACACGTCTTGCAGCAGCGCCTTCATTATCATCATCGTGCTCGCAGTCGTGGCTCTCTTTTATCGCCCGTCTGGTCAATCGCAGAATGACGAGCGAGCACTGTGACTGCGTCAT
The DNA here is from genome assembly GCA_023337875.1 of Pythium apleroticum. Lineage (NCBI taxonomy): Eukaryota > Oomycota > Peronosporomycetes > Pythiales > Pythiaceae > Pythium > Pythium apleroticum. The sequence goes on along the minus strand of JAADXN010000048.1, from coordinate 5,129 downwards.
CGGTGTTGTACTTTCTCGTTGATTAGTAGTGCCCCAGAGCCACTATCAAAGCGTACCCATTTCCGGATCTTATCTGATTCCATCTCCTCAAAGCGGCAGTTGACTCGGGACGCGGCGTTGGCGTTGGACTCGCTGTCTCGTGGAAGATGGCAGCTTCTTCAACGGCACTAGTAGAGTACCATGCGCTGGCAACGCGCTCCTCGATACACAGCATGGTCTGGTTATAGCGGCTCCGCAGACTCCGCCGAGGAGATCCACGACGACGACGCTGACGACGCTGACGACGCCGACTATGACGGCACGGTCGATGAAGCCTGGACCCCGAGGGCTCATTTTTCTACGCTTCCTGGAACCCCTACGGCACGTCCGACACGAGTGCTGCAAACGTACGTCTACGACGAGCTGGATGCTGCGAGAGAACTCCGCGCTGACTGTCGTGCGGCGAGAATTCGAAACGCGATGTGCCTCGCGCTGTGCGTCTTTGCTGCAGTGGCCATTGTGGTGTGTCTGGGACTCGTCTTCCGTGGCTCGTCCGTTGCGCGAAACCAGGCGATGAGCATGCTCGAGGCGATCGGAAAGTCGACGATGGTCCAGTTCACAATCACGCCGAAGCCTCGCGTCGTGGTGAAGAAATACGGCGGCCAGCAAGAGCAGATGACGGATTTCTACGGCTTCACGTCCATCCGTGGACAGCTTTTCCCGTACCAGTCGCTTGATCAGTACGTGGAGCATCGCCTCAGCTTTGATGGCTGGATCCAAGTCGAAACAAACCGCAGCGTGAGCTACGAGATCGTTCTCTTCGACCACCGCGGGTATCGAATCATGAAGTCCGTGCCGATCGGTCGACGTCGCTCGGCTTGTATTACGACCCACGACACTCTTCCTCTCCACGATCTCTACACCGCCGCCGATCGAGCCTTTGATGCCCAGGACTACGCCAGCTTCCGCGTAAACTGCTCGCATCGCAACCAGCCACCAGTGGAGATTGTGTTCGCACGCATCCCGCTGGTCTTCTGCCCGGACGAACTCATGAAGGCGTTCTCACCACTCGTCGTGACGGCTCTTTCGAACGTGGCAGCTCAGAACGCAAGACAGTTGGTCGTCCACGGCGAGAGAATGCTGGTTGAGGCGGTGCTGATCGACAGCCAATACGAAGCTGACCAAGCGAGGACGAAGCGGGCTCGAATGGAAGCACTGGAGACGTGGGGGAATGCCACGGGGAGTCTGGTGTCAAGATGCCCGTATCTGGAGGCTCCGCTCGCGACATATAAGCCGAGAACCTCGCGAGTTTTGCACCATTTACTTGGAGATGGCAAGTAAATTTACCATTCGACATTCACGCCTACGGAGAGTGAGACGCACACAGAAACCTACGACAATTGAGGAAGTAGTGACAAACAAATAACTGGAGTGCACATTACCATACGCGATGTCGTGCTGCACGAGCTACTGGTTGAGCAGTCGCGGCTGGATGTACACGTTATCCCAGCGCACGACCATGAACAGCATCTCGAGCAGCCAGCGCCTGATGCTGAGCGCAAACGACGAATTCCACCAACCGCCGTACAAAACGTTGTACGTGTCCCCAGCCCCAGTCGACGCTTTGCCCTGACGGCCATCTTCGTCTGGGATCCTCTCAAACGTCGACCACGTGAAAATGTCGACCCATTGCTCCTGCGTCGAACCGGCCATCGCTTGCATCATACTGAGATCTTGAGCAGAGCCGAGTTCCCGGCTGACCACGTAGACTTGCCCGTTGACTTCCCTTCGGAACAGCAAATACACGGCACGGACTGTGAAGCCAGGGAAGCACAGCGATCGATTGACCACGATCATGTCCTTGCTCACAGCCTTGAGAACGGACAGGTGCGCTTTGCATATCATGCCTGCGAGAACGTTCGCACCCTCGGAAGTCGCGCGTGCGTCCCATATCGTCTGCGTCAGTGCCGGCACATCGATGGACGACAACTTCCTGTCGATCGCGAACTGGAAGCCCTTGAGCGGAGACTGCTCGTACGTGAGCTTCCAGCCAGCGTGGTGGTCTATCGCGCAGCGTTTCGTGAACTTGAACGACAGGATCTTCTGCATGGACTCATTGGCCAGCTCGACGCACTCGGCGTCGGACGGCGGCGTCCACCTTGCAAGCAGATCGTACACGGCCGGATCGGAGAAGTCATGCTGTGTCAGCAAAACATTAGATGACAGGACTTGAGATGGCCCACATGATGCGATGGATGCCAACGTACCGAGGAGAAGACGTTTATCAGCGACTCTTTGATGTCCACGTAGTGCTGCAATTGCTGGTACAGTTGGACCTGTTCGTTGCGCAAGTCAACCGAGTCGCTGAATTGGCGCGCGAGGTTCTCGCGCAGTCGGATCAGCCGGCCGTGCAATGTGAGCTGGATCGTCGGGTCTTGCGCGAGCAAATACTGGGTCTGCTGGCCCTGGCTCCGTATCAAATGTATCAGATTCTGCTCCAGCCGCGCCACCTGGTCCTTCATGGCGTCGATATTGAGCTGGCGGCATACAAAAGTCATCACATCAGTCCACGACGAACTCAGGACTTGGTTGAGTTCAAGATGACTGGATAGGACGTACCGCTCGCTTCTGGCGACTTTTCTTTTCGATCTCGCTCTTGCGCTTGGCTTGGTTCAGTTCGTCAAGTGCCATCGCTCCACCAGCGTTCGTCCCAGGCGGGGCCGCCACAGCAGCTACCGTCTTCTTCCGAGGCGCTCGCTTTCTTGCAGGCGCCGTGGGCTTTGCCTGCTCGGTTTTCATGGTCGCGACCCGGTCGATGCCGATGCTGAGCGCTGGGGCTTGCGGGGTCAGCCAATGGCTCGCGACCGGCGCGTCATTTACGAGAGACCCACCTGTGGGATTGTACTTCGGCTCACTTTGCCAGGCCCCGGACGTGTCCATCATCACTGGGGTCTGCTCCTCTTGCCGCAGCTCGTTCTTCCATGGCAATGCGTACGAGTTGCCAGGCGTCCACTGGGACGGCAGATACGTCTGTGGGCGCGCCGCACTGCCACGCTGGTGCGAGTCCACGAACGGGATCGGCTCGAGCTCGGACGTCTCCACCGTATTCATGGCCATGATCTGGTCGCGCAAGGCGTGGACTTCGGTAGTCGCCGCGCTGAACTCGCGAACTCGCTGCTTGGCGAGCGGACACTCGGATCACTCGCGCTCGTAATACGTCGCGTCGCGTCGCGTGGGTGAGTAGACAGGCTTCCGCGAGCGACCGGCAGTGTACAAAGGTGACAACGGGGCCGCCGCTCCTCGGAGATCGGCGTCGGCGTGGCTGCTTGGGCTGGCGGCTTGCGTTTCCGGCGAATACCGCAGCGTGTGAGCGTCCAGTTCCGTGACGCAGTGAGTCCCGTTGGGAGGACGTCCTAAATGCAAAACAAGGTGAGATAGAGACAACTCAGTCTCATATTAAGGTGTAAAGTGGCCAAACAAATCTGATTTCTGGACCTTGTTTTGGAATAATTTGTCTGACGACGCAGCTGAGCTGAAGGGCCCTAGCCCTGAGGCCATGACGCACCACACCGAATCGGCAATTGACTCAGGCGACGATGCCCTAGAGGACTCGACAACGACGTGGAAGTGGATGGCGTTCCGCAAGGAGGCCATCTCCGCGTTTATTAGATCCGAGTTATTAGACCTCTTCGACAAGGAGCTTCCAGCTCCAGGAGGTACAGTATCAGATATGGTATGTACCGGTTCGCCGACCAGGACGTTCGTAAAGGGCAAGTTCCCGCGACCAGCGCTTGGGGCAGCAGGATAGGATACCTGTCGGTGACACGAAGGCTCCGCTCTGTGACAAGTCCTCTGAAGTGGAATGTGTAAAGGTGACTTCTCGCCCTTTGAACACTTGGCCGGTTTCGGTGGTGTGGTAGTAGAATGCACGACGTCGGAACTGAAGGTATCCGGGGATAGTGACCGCGTTCCCAACGCTTCCGCAGTGGATTGACATCTACTACAAAGTATACCGGTACTGTACTGCATCTAAGCGTGCAGTCGATTGTCCTTCTGATTGCTAGGACACCGCTGTAAAGTACGATTCGAATCAATTGCAGTAAAGGTGTGCAGCCTTTCAGCATGACCAGCTTTGATCAACTGTAGACTTCCTCGACGTCCATCTGACTAAAGTCGAGCCTTGCTGAGATTGTCTTCTTTGCGGCGTCTCTACGCTTTCCCCCGTGTTTCCGTTTTGGCAGTAGAAACTTCGTGGAGCTGTCTTGTGCTGGCTGCTGGGTATGCAGAACCCCAGTTGCAGCCACGGATTCCGGCTGCCAACGTTCAGATTGCCAAGCCGGTATGCAAAATGGCAAGCCGTACCCAGTATCCAGTGAAGGTTTGCTGGATGTAAGCCTCTACATCTTTGAGCTCCTCGGTCTTCATGGGCCCAGGTCTTCGTAACAGGGCGTGCAGTAGCCACTGACGAGATCCTCATTCCAACTTTTGCTTCAAGCTCAGCAACCAAGGAAACAAGTTACGCCAAGATGAAGACAACGTCCGCCGTCTTGGTCGCCGGACTCGCGCTGACGCTCGCCCCGGGCTCACAGGCTATGCCCGAGTACCTTGACGGTCTCCCGAACGGCAGCTCGTTCAAGAAGTCCCTCGGCCATACTGACGGTGGTGGCTTCACGGACTTCGGCAAGATGTTCTCCGGCACGTGGTCGGCTGACCTCTGTAAGAAGACGTACCCAGGCTCAAGCATGACGATCGGGCAGGCCTTTGGCGATCCGTGTTGCACGTGGGCGAAAGGAGGCAAGCCAGACTTTGCTGTGACGTTCACTAGTGACTTCCCCGCGCAGTCGACCAAGACCTGCGCGACGAGCGGTGGTGGTGGGGCCGCCAGTGCCTCATCGACTACCAGCGGTGACTCAAAGAGCGACGCGGCGACAAGCAACGGCGGTGGTGGCGATGCTGCTGGCGCTTCTAACGGTGGTACTAGCGGTGGCGACAACTACGACAGTAATACCTTTTGCTTTGAAGTTGAAGTCTATTACGTTACGTCTTAGTTTGCGAACATGATAGCTGGGGGCTCGCCGGGATGGCAAGCAAAGCGCGGACGCGCTGGCCCCCCGCGCGGCTTCACGGTCGTAGGGGTGGACGACCACCGG